>CABEEJ010002966.1:0-86485 GCA_901482245.1 Timema douglasi
TATTATTATTATTAGCACCGCGTCTTACTACCCGTTCGGGTTATACGCACTTACGCTAATGTGTAATGGTAGGGTGAGTGTGAGATTAAATGGAGGACCTACAGTTTAACGTGGAATCTGAACCACGGTGGAGACCTGGCATTCCTCACATCTCAAAATACAATATTTATATAAATTCTTCTGCTAATATTAACGTTTATGTATATCTCGATTATAAATATGAATAATAATGAAGTAATTTTGTCAAAATAATATAAATCATTAGTGGTTTCATTTATTTCTAGGGAATTAAAGTTTGTGCACAACTTCAAAGCGAAAAGAGAAATGTTTTATTTTCACATATAATACTTTTATTTTAGTGTTGCAATATATGGTTTTATGGATAAAATAGTTACGTTATTTATTACTCCTCACAGTTGTGGCAAGGAATAAAACAATATTGTTTGTGTGTTGGTCAACTGGTTGTGAATAGAAACGTGGTGTACGTTATAATACCACGAAATACATTTGTAGTTTACAAAAGTTGTTGTAACTCATTAAAATTTTGAATGCCAACAAGCGCAATAAATGAAGTTTAATTGTAAAATATATAAATCTAAACTTCGATATGGTTTAAAATAATTCACACATGCACATTCCATATTAAAATTTTATTGAAATTATATATTATATATAGCCTAAGAAATACTATTATATGTAACTTTGTATACATATATTCATACATATATATAAACATAATACATACATGTATGAAATTAACCTGAAACACGTTCTCATTAGCTCTCTGTGTCTCTCTGTCCATACATGTATACTTTTTTTTACTGTTGATATTTTTGACATAAATCCCAGATTCATCATCCTATATACAGAGTGTATACAAATTCGTTCAATTCCTTTTCAAAGGGCAAATAAGAAAAAAATAAAATGAACGTCACTTAATGCTTAGTTTCCAAAATAGGGGACACCGTTTATTGGGGTATCTTTGCTTCTAGAAAAGTTTTTTTTAATTTATTTTTTCATTAGCTGCATTTAACGTGGAATTTCTGAACCGACTGATTATATCAGCACATTATTTATAAACTAACTTGAATCTAGAACAGGCTCAATATCCAGCCTCCTACATTTAATACATTACCATGAAAGGGGAAACCCCCATTTCACTAATGATAAATATTTCGGCCATGCTGGTAATCGAGCCCAGGACTCTTAACTCAGTAAACAAACACGCTACCGACTGAGCTAAGGTGTTAGACGATACAGCAATAAAAGACAGAAAAAGTAAAATGAAAGTATTCATCCTAGTATTCATATTGTACCCAGTGTTCAAAATGGCCACCATTCATTTCATGACAGGCGGTTGATGTGTAGCGTTATGTTATCCTATACACACCACAGCATGTCGGACGTACAATTTCATCGCGAGATCGTCAATATCCACTTGAGGACCTTCATACTAAAGTTATTTCAAGTGTTCCACACAGAAACACATCTAATGGATGTATGTAAGGAGACCAAGGAGGCCACATCTATCTCTCTGCATATTTCCCGTCTCACCGCACTCGACTATGTCCTCCAAAATGCGGCGGTGCTCCGTCGTATTGAGACCAAGACCTCGGTCGTACTTCTAGGATCACATCTTACAGCGTCTCTGTTAAATTTGTCCTAAGGAAATGACGATAATACGCAATATGTAACCAGTTTAATACAATTCAATCTTAATGAGAAAAGTATATAAGAAAATAAAACCAGTTTTGTTGTTACTAAAATATTTAGGAAGTGTGTTTAAAAACTCACACTCCTCTTCAAGGTGTGATTTATTATAGCAAAACAAGCCGAAAATGTGATAAAACGACTCAACGAAATTCTTCTGATGTTTAGTTTACGAGATAGTTGATACTTAATGGTATTAATGATGTATATTTATGTCTAATGTGTAATGTCATTAAATATCACATATCATAAGTTTTTTCATATTTTATTCATGCTATAATTGTGTTAGAAGATATTTGTACTAAAATGTTAATTCACTGTTCACTGATAATAAATGCAAAGTTAATAAATGAGATGAGGAACCGAATTATTCTAAACAAATTGAGACTGTCTTCACGAATAGAGCTAAAAAAGCACTTGCACTTTTGGGGCGGAGGGAAAAGGATCCTGTTTCCAGTTTTGACACTGTTGCCAATATTGCAAAAAAACAAACTAAACAGGTGCGTACAATGTGAAACCAAACAATTTATATAAACAATCGTATTTTATATACATATATACGTATATGATACGATTGTTAACATACATAGATACATTATATATACACATATGTATCTAAAAATGTATTTATTTATGTGTGACATTATTTCTTAAAAGAGTTTACAACTGATTTTCGTATACTAGATCCAGACAATGCAGATTGTGGGATGTCTTAAAAGATATTATTTAAAAATAACAAAGGTATGTATTTGATATATCCTATAAAAATAATACAATACATAGATGAGTATTATTTGCATCAGTTCGGTGGTCGCATGGTCTAAGTCATTACTATCGCAACAAACTATTACTGCCGATGACATAGAGATCATGGTTCAATGCTGGCTGGGTACATTAAGGGTGGTTATTTATTAAATGCTTTTCGCACTATATATCTCTCTCGCTCTCTCTCTGCGCAAATTTTGCTAAACTCCCTCTAAATGAAGCCTTTCTAATATCTAAAACAATTAGCGTAAATAGTATATAAGCGTATAACCTGAACGGTTAGTAATGCGTGGTGCTAAAAATAAAAATATTATTCGACTATATTTTTAAGGTAAAATGCAAACATTTATTTTTAAAAAACTATCACCAAAAATTATTTTCCAATCGGAATAACCACGTAAATTAAAATGTTAAGATACGGACGTATATAATGACAAGGTAAGATTTGATTTTAATAATAGGGGAAGAACGGGCATAACGGCCAGTACGGGCATAATGGCCAAGCGGGTTTGTAAGGCTATGCAGTCCTGCTGTCCTGCGGGGAAACGTGTGCCCTCACAGTCCCCTTAATTGTGTTTAGTCACTAGAAGAAGAAAGAGGTGCGTGATCATAAGTTATTGCATTTTTTTAAATTTATTTTTCATATTATCTCATCTAAGGTAAGTCCTCACTTCATGTAATGATTACAAACTTAGTAGAACAAGCTAGGTTTTTGAAACATGTCTGTTTTAAAAGAGTGGTAGCTTGGCTACAAAATTCATTATTAATAAATGGTTCATCGCTGTTTGTTTACGGCTTTTATTAATGGCTTCAGGATGGGTATAACGGCCAGTAGGTGGCTAATATACCCACCACTGTGGTCATTATTCTTAATAAAGATATCAGGATGGCTGGAAAAGGGTATATCGCTGGATTCCAGAAACGCCATCCAAAGTTAGCGATAAGGTTGCCTGAGCCAACTTCTTCAGCAAGAGCTCTTCAAGGGGTAGACGACAGTTTGGGTCTCTCACATCAGCCGAAAGCGGGGTTTTGTCTTCTTTGGTAATGATTATGTCAGCTGTGGGCATCTACACCCCCCTTTCATTATCTTTCCCCGAGTTCGGATGAAAGCTGAATTGACAGATGGAGCTCCTCCTACAACTGAATTTACTTGCCACCCTACTGGATGGATGCATACAGAGATTTTTGTACAATGGTTTATGCATTTTCTAATGCATGCTAAACCCACAGAAGATGATCCAGTATTGTTGATATTAGATGGGCATGGCACTCATACTAAAAACGTTTAGTTAATTAGGTTGGCCAGGGTTAATCATTCTTCTGTGGTGTGCATACTACCTCAAATCAGCCCTTGGACGTTTATTTCATGGAGCCCCTGAACAGCTTTTACGTTCAAGCAGTCGAACTGTTTTAAGGAACAACCCCGGGCGAACAGTGACGCAATTTCAGGTGAGTTGTCTTTTTGGGGAAGCCTACATGAAGGCTGCTGTTCCAATGATCACATTTTCTCAGAAGAAGACTTTGCTGCAGCAGAAGTAACGGAAATACCACTTCCACTAGCTGCCATGGCATCAGCAGTAAATGCTATAGAGCCCTCACCCACCAACAGGACTGCCGCTCCTTATTGCAAGATGGATCGTCGAGTATTAATACCTCCGTCCTGGATACAATTTATGATCCACAACCGGGGTCATCATTTTACATCCACCCTGAGGATGTTTCCCCTGTTTCTCGTGTATCTGAAGCAAAACGTAAAAGCAATGCGTGGAAGAAAGATTATGCAGCGTTGTTTTCAGGAAGTCCTTATAAAAATGATCTGTTAGCCGAGAAAGCTGATAAGGTAGAAAAAGAAAAAGAAAAAGCTACGAAACGGAAAATAGCCGAATAAAAAAAGAATGATAAGATTATTAATAAAAATCCGAAGAAAAAAGCTAAAAAACCCGGGTCAACACAGGTAAAAGAAACCTGTTTGAAGACATCGATGATGACTACGATTCAGAATGTTTGTATTGTTGTGAAAAATGTTCAGCTTCAACTTCCAATGAGCGTTGGATCAAGTGCCAAGGATGTGGTTTGTGGGCCCATGAACTGTGTGCTGGTGTTGAGGAAGAGGAAAGTGGGTATTTATGCGAAACTTGTAGCTAAACTCACTAAAAATGACTTGCCTTTAATTATTTTTATATAATAGGTATTTAAAAAAAACATATTTTGTATTCAACATGTTTAAAATTATATTTTTTTACTTTAAATAAGTAAACATTTCCTTGACATAATTTTTTTCTAATTTAAAACCAGTTTCCTCAGTTTATTTACCACTTTTCAGCTATGTGGCCATTATGCCCTACTCCTGAGGGTATAATGGCCACTTAAATAATTTTTTGAAAATTGATTATTTAACTACTTTCCCTTTTTCCAAACACAACAAAAAAATTCTTACATGTACTAGGATGGTTGATGTGTATATTCTATGATTTTAATGTTTCTGTATCGCTTGAAAGCCAGTTAAAAACTTCAGGAAACCTTAGCCTGGCCGTTATGCCTGCCCTTCCCCTACAACATATATTGTTCATAATTACAACAACAAAAGTATTAAATTAATACAAAATCAATCTTACCTAAAAGCTTATAATCATGAAACAAAATATGCGAGTATGGTGATGTCACCAATAAAAAAACCTTTGAGAGTAATTTAAAAATATTCTTAAAGTTATTGATTTTAAATTTGATAGACTTTTTAAAAGTGTACAGCGCCAGGACATTTTGGCTTGTCTTATGAATATATTAAATCAGATATTATCATTTTGAAATTTTATATAATATTCTTTTTAAAGTGATCTGACTTGAATATGGACACTGGTTCGATAATGACGGTGCTACTAAGATATTGACTCTTTGTTCCAAGGATCGTCCACTGATCAGATAAGTAAATATCTAGGTTTTAAAAGTGTTCACTATACCTACTACGCAATTGGAAACATTGTTTAAAAATTTACTCATAAACTGTTTATTGATGTTTCTAAAATGTTTCTTGCTATTCAAAAACACAGATAAACAGTTTTCAAACATGGAGAACCAATTGTTAGCCCATTATTTTGCAAACAGTTAAACATCTTTTCACGTCCAGACTTTAAATGATCAAACGTTGTTTACCATCCATTTTTATTTTTTATTTCAAACAATTCCTATGCTCTCTAAAAAACCTCACACGAAGGACTATTAACTTATTTCCATCTTCATTCGCACTAAGTGAAAACTTTTCAGTGATCTCATTTAAGCATATTATTTTTTGACGCAATTTATCTTATAACATATTACAATAATGTATTAGTATGAAATATTTATAGTCAGTTTAAGAATCTTGTCAGTGCTCCAATACATGTCAATTTAGAACTATACAGGAAAATGAGGAACTGATGGTTTATGTGTGAACAGCAGAATCAGAATAATCTACGCTGCTTGCTGCCGATAATGTTGGCAAACACGCTCAGACAAGCAAACTTTGTTTCTTGTAACTCGTTAGAGACGGATGACAAGAAATATCGTTTAGCCTTTGGAAAAAGCAAAGGAAATATACAAACTTGTTTAAAATAATTTTAAAACTATCTCAAACTCTTTCGAAAAACACTATAATACATTTAGGAAACAAGGGCAACATAATTTATAAATGTTTGCAAACAAAGTTTCAGGCAAATATTTCCAAGTGCATACAAGGCTTAAGGCCTACTCCCAATAAAATATTTACTTTTCGAATTGTGTATTACTATACAGTAGGATTTGACTAATTCTACATTCTGAAAATTGAAAAATGACCCCTGGATATAGGAATCGGACCCGTGACCTTTGGCTTAGTATGTCAATGCTCTGACCACTGAGCTACCCAGGAATCGTCCCGTGCCCAGGGTAATTCTTCACTCATATTTTAAGGCAGAGTCTATTATGGACGTGTGGAAGTCGTCGGCTACAAATGTGTGATTTTATTAAGATCACTAGCTATCAGATAATGCAGTCACCTTCGAATTGGTAGTTGTCTTATTGCTTAATAGATTCACACATTTGTAGCCGACTATTTCCGCAAGTCCATAATAGACTCTGCCTTAAAATATGAGTGAAGAATTACCCTGTGCACGAGATGATTCCTGGGTAGCTCAGCGGTCAGAGCATTGACATACTAAGCCAAAGGTCACGTGCTCGATTTCCGTGTCAAGGGGTCATTTTTCAATTTTCAAAATATATCTATATGGAGTAAATCATCACTAAAATCATGTATAACAGCTTTGGATATTTTATTCTTAATTCTACATTGATTGATTCGAAAAATGAGATAATTTGAGCCCACCATGATTCCCCATGAAATTTTTATTTAAAAAATTTGTTAAAAATAACATTTAATTCGAATTATAAAACAATATATATATAATTTTAAAAGGAAATATTTTAATAGCTCGAAGGCTATTCATTGTTAATTTTTTTTTTAATTTTTACTCTTTTCAAACCTAAATTAACGGTCTTTAATAAACCACCCCATATGCCGAGAATGTCAAATAAAGTTGGACTTAGTATAAATAATATAGTAAATGAGGAAGTGGGAAATTATGTACCAGGGGCAAGCGGGATTTCTAATATAGGGGATGTGTTGGCTCGGCTTTCATCGCTTCTGATTTAAATTTGCAATTTTCGTATGCTAGTTTTCCCAAGTTTTTATATTTTGTGTTTGAATTTTTCTTGTTTTATTTATGAATGTATTTATTGTGTAGGCTATATGTGTTTTTTTATAATTATTATATCACATATGAAATGTGTGTCATTATATGTAGCATTTTATATGGTTATCGATTCATTGCGTTGCAGCTGTCTAGATACTCATGTTAACGGTTAATTCAATTTTTATATATATTTCAATTTTCTTAAGATATCGCTTGAAAATCGAATTAAAGAATGTCTACTGTAATATATGTGTTCAAATATTGCACGTTAAGTAGGCCTTCCCCAATCAATAAACAGAGAGAGAGAGAGATAGATACCTCTGATAAACTTGAAGCGTAGACATTTTATTTCGGTAGCAAATGGTTATGGTGGAAAGCCAGCCCCTAAAGCTTGTTGAGATGAGGGTGTTGCCTAGCAAAGATCACTTCCGTAAGGATTTGCCTTTCTTCCTCGTTCCCTAGACTAAGATGAGACTATATTAGGATATTCCACTGCTTGGAAAACGTACTAACTTGAAATTCAAATAAATTTCAACCTATCAAGCACGTGGGTTTTTGTTTAAATCTTAAACTGGGATTGTTTACAACTTAGTATAAGGGGTAAGGATGACTCCTTTCCCTTACAAGAAATTAATTTATTTTGGCATGGAAGAGATGAATGAAAAATTTGAAAAAGGTAATGCTTTAAATTACGATTTAATAATACAAGTAGTCATGGATGTCCGAAGAAATTTATCTGGGGGGCAAGGGGGGGGCCCAATACTTTATAAATTACAGTTTTTGATAAAACTTTAAATAAACTATAGTTTTGGTTTTTCACTGTATAGGTATTTACCCAATGATATATATTCACAAAAAACACATATTCTAGTAATAAACTTTATTTAAATCAAGATATTGAAATGTCTTCATTGCAAAACAGAACT
The DNA here is from genome assembly GCA_901482245.1 of Timema douglasi. Lineage (NCBI taxonomy): Eukaryota > Metazoa > Arthropoda > Insecta > Phasmatodea > Timematidae > Timema > Timema douglasi. Next base: position 8,105 of record CABEEJ010002966.1, read on the forward strand.
TTTTCCATTGCAAACACAATATAAATAATAGTATTTCAAAGAAGAAATACAATAATCAAATAAATAAACATTTTCTTTATACGAGCTAATTAGAAAAGGAACCTTCATAAACATAACTTGTATCAGTGGCAAAACTTACACCCCCGCAGACCCCGCAGTGCGGGTGGGGCAGTACATCGGACATAGTTACCAGTTGAATAAAAATTAGATTTAAAAGTATGCAGTTAATAAACAGTTTGTTTACAGTGCTTACACAAACTTTTTGCCAACACCAACAATGAAAATAAATCATCAATGTGACAGATTATCTATTATTTCTTGATTTTTACATTTTGGCATCAAGCTTGCCAGATCTGTGTACTGCTTTTCGTTTGTTTCTTACTCTTCAAGTTACTGTTTCTACACATGAAAGATCCTTGAAGTTGATAAAAAACTATTTAAGAAGTACTATGAGTCAAAGACTTTGTGCTTTCAGTGTATTAAGTATTGAATGTAAAAAAGCACGTGGCCTCAACCAACCTGAATTGATTACATTATTTGCCTCTCAAAAAGCCATAAGGGAAATTACTTGTTCAGTTTAACTTGACTCAATATTAAAAAATGTTAAATGGCTATTTAATAATAATACATGTAATTTTCAGTTCCTAAAGTAAAGTAGTAATTTTTTCATATTTTTACTTTGAGTTATTATCTTTATTCCTATTCCAATCTCTTACTTACGTTAGCTAAAGTCTCTCAAAAAGTAAAGGGGTCAGAGGGATAAGATTTTTCTGGCGGGGGGACCTAGTTAAAGAACGTTACGCAACTGACTTGGATCACATAAAACAACCAAAGTTGGTTGAATTACATGTAACTTATGAAATTACACACAATTTAATATCATAATCGATAGTTTTTGAAGGCGAATAATAAGCTTATAGTCTGTTGCCCAGATTTAGTAATAGCTAGATTAATAAAGTCTTGTTTGAAATAAATATTCTTCTGTGATGCTTAGCACGCACAACCCACATAATCTCTTTTCGCTCATATTAGAACGAAGACATGTTTTCACTCTCGGAAGAGTTAGTCTACTGAATAGTCGTTTGATTGTGTGTGTAGCTTCAGGCAGAGAAAGTGCAATTAATAGAGCCTTTTTTATGGAAGAAAAATCTCTCCATGGTGATCAATAATTTAAGTAATTAATATATGTATTGGTATTTGAGTTTTGACTAACCAAATATCATACCATATTGTTGATTCACATAAGAAGTTATCAACATCATATTATTATTTAATATAAGTTTCTGATTTGTCAAAAAATAGCTGATATTTTTCACTTGTCAGGGATGTAATTAAAAAAAACCTAATGTTTATTTGTGTTTATCTGAAAATCAGGGTTGAAATGAGTAAGTTATGGAATATACATATGAAAGAAGAAACGTCTTGAAATTATGTCGACGCCACAGTACGTAATGTATAATATTGTCTTGTACGTATTGTTCATATTCAGAACTGATCAATTTGTAATTAATGATAAAGCACATAATCGGGGAGGGGGAAGAGTGGCCCCTCTTGACCCTCCCTGCAGACGCCCTTGCAGGCAGTATAGAATATTTTCATAAACCACACAAGTGTATCTCCCTACATCTCATGGATTGCTACGACACCATCGACAAAGACTTGATCTTACTTTAAGTTATAGGAACATATTTCAGGATGTGTTGAGTCCTGTTCTCCTCAATCTGTGTCTCTCCTTCCATATATTAGGCTGCTAAGACACAATTTACAAATGCCTGGCCTCACGTTATTTGATAAGACCATTTTAGAGGCAGAGTTGAGTCATGTTATCCTTCATCCATATCCCCCCTCCATTGCCTAGGTTACTACGACATCATCCACAAGAGGCTGATCTCACTTTAGCTGATAAGACCATTCTAGAGGCAGAGTTGAATCATGTTATCCTTCATCCATATCCCCCCTCCATCGCCTAGGTTACTACGACATCCTCCACAAGAGGCTGATCTCACTTTAGCTGATAATACCATTTTAGAGGCAGTGTTGAGTCATGTTATCCTTCATCCATATCCCCCCTCCATCTCCTAGGTTACTACGACATCCTCCACAAGAGGCTGATCTCACTTTAACTGATGCAGACATCTTACAGTCAACGAAACCTGACAACAGTGACGGCTCTTTTGGATACACGAGAAGAATAGTTGGCCCTGGCTCGAATATTGCCAGCGTCGCGTCACTCGTCTCAAGGTGCTGTCAATACGACGGAAATATCAAGCAGCATATTAGAACATCCCTTACCACTCACCTGTATCATTTTAGGAATAGAATAAACCTTTTGTATAGTAAGAGCACCGTTAAAATGATGTTAGAGAAAATACAAACGTATTGGTTTGTGTCTATTTTCTTTTAGCATCAAATATTGCTGCCCGTTCGGGATATATGCCTATGAACTAACCACACAAATCCATTAGGGGCTAAGAAAGTTTAACTTAGTCGAAATGCACCCATATTTGCATGGATGTAGACTGGAAAGCCATTTAGGAAAAACCACTCTCAATGCACCTAACTGGGATCGAACCCCGATCTCTCCATCTTCGCAATCTAGTCTATTGCGAGAGTAGTACCTTAGCCCATGTGGTCACCGAAACGGGTGTTTGTGGCTACTATTTATATAAACCTACACGGCCCCCTAAACTTTTCTGTTGGGAAATCCTTGGCTCTATAATATTGGTTTAAACTTATCGTATATTTCATTGCTTATTATAATGTTAAAACCATGCATTTTGGTGTAAAAATCATATTTTTATATAAACCAGTTTATCATTTATTAATTATTTAAGATTTTGGAACGAACCATAAATTACGACATTTTTCATTCTATCAAAGCAATTTAAAAAACCTAGATTTTATACAGTAATGTAGATTTTTTAAATTCACTGAATACATAGGGCTAAATTTAATGCATAAACCAAACTCTTAAAAATTGTACACATCTTTTATCAGTCATTTAACGAATTGATGAAATTAGCAAAAAATAATAATTAAAATTTCACTGTTTTCATGCTGTGAAAGTGAATATTATTTGTTGAGTCACCGAGATTTTACCATTTGGTGGTGTTAGTACATGTACTTGAATACAGATAGCCGCACTAAAGGATTTTTTCCGTCGAGATTAATGTATATATTTTTTCATAACGGATTTAACATGTGTGTGATAAGTGATTTTAGGGTTCGTTTTACGTAAATAATGTTTAGAAAAAAGGTGTCAGTTGAAATAAAATGACAATTATTGGCATGAGCAGAACAAGCATATCTTCTAGAGTGATTGTAGCAGAGTTCCATGTAAGTAAGTCATGTGTAAGCAATACCATAGCTGAACAATAACATAGCTAAATTTCATGAGACGGGTGGTGTGGGACTCACAATGGCTGACTTAAGGTTACTAGTCCACGAGAGGATCGCGTTATTGCACGAATAGCAAAAACTAGCGGGAAATCCAGTCTTCGTACTGTTTGAAGGGTATTTCAGGAAATAACTGGTAAAAAAAGTATCGTCAATGACTGTTTCACGTCATCTACGAGATCAAGGTTTAAATTAATACGTTGCTTTAAAGAAACCATGAAGTTAAGAAGGCAATGTTATTCTCAAAGGAAGCACAGGAGAATGGAGAGGTGGGGAAAAGTCCTATTCAATGATGAGTCACGTTTTCAACTGTTTTCCCACCGCAGTGTTCACGTTCGGCGCACAAAAACCGAGCGATATTTACCTGATTGCATCTCAATCCAAGTGCAAAAAAGGGGCAGTGCTGTCATGGTGTGGGGTTGCATTTCTGCGCAGGTCAAAGGTATTCTGAGCTTTATACTTGGCTCCATGAATACGGCTGCTTATCTAGAAACCATACAGGACAACATGCTACCCTCTGCTGCCAAATTTCATGGAAAGTATTGTGTGTATCAACAAGATAACGCTCCATGCCAAAAATCACAACAAGCAATGGCGTGGTTTGAGGAACGGGAGATCCAGTTGTCTCCATGGCCTGCACGGAGCCCAGACCTCAATCCTATTGAAAACTTATGGAATATGATGGCAGCTAGAGCTGTGCGTGCTGCTCCACGAAACATCCCCAAGTTACGGCTGCAACTCTCACATATGTGGAACGACATCTCTGCCGCAGAGTGCCGAAAGCTTGTCAGCAGCATCCCATCACGGGCCCGTGCCTGCATAAAGATCTGAGGAGGCCCTATTAATTACTAATAAAGTGTTGAGCCCTTTTTGGAAACATTTGTGCACCGTACAGTACAGTGTTGTGTTTTTACTTTCTCACTATCTTACAGGTAGATAAAGTTTTGTGATCTTCAAAAAAATTGAACTCAAGATTTTGATGAATGTTGACGTTTCATGAGCCCCCCGAATAATAAATTGTGGTTTTTGAATTTCCGTCTGTCTGTCTGTCTATCTCTACCTCCAACTAGAGCCTAACCTGTTTTACCGATGAGGCTAAAACTTGGTATCTAGGGCTATCATAGGATTGCCCAGAGGGATTTTGGAATTGGATATCTAACCCTAAAATTAATAATAGTTTACTGAATGCAAAAAGAGAAAAAGTTGATTCTCTCAAAATTGGCTCTAACGATTTTGATTAAATTTAATTTCTAAGCTTTTATAAATATTTCAAACAAAATGGATACCCACAATATTTCGGCAAAAATACTTAAAGGGCTCCGATATGATTCATAAATAATATTTGTTATAATATCTCCTAAACTACCCCTCCGAACCCTAAAAGTGGTCTTTGCAATGCCGTCTGTCTGTGTGTCTGTTTAAACTTAAAATTAAGCTTAGTTTAAAAAAGAGCAAAAAGAGTAAAAAATAGATTTTCTTAAAATCGGCTCAAACGATTTTGCTTAAAGTTCGTATATAGGTGTTGATTAAGATTATAAATAAACTGGCTATTTTTATTTCCCTGTATAAATGACTTTTAGGGTTCTTTACAGAGGCAGAAACATCCGTATCTACACAACTATTTGAGACCCTAAATATATTTTCATTGCAAAATTGTAGTATTATTAAAAATTAAAAAACTTTTATATGGAATTTATTTTTATAGAACCAACAGTTTCTGAGATATTGGCAAATATATTAATACAATTTTGTGAGCTTTAGTTTTTAAAAGATACTACTTAAATTTTAACACAATAATTCTCCAATACTACAGAGTAATTAAGCATAAGTAAATTTTTCTAAAAGTTTATGTTGTTTTTCCTTAAACCTCTTAGGAGAAATGTTTGTGCAACAATGATCTAACTCCATTTTAGACTCAATAGTCAATATTTATAATTTTATTGGTCAAAATTTATAAATGAGGAATTTTATATTAATGCGGGCATGAAGATTTGCAACACCTAATAAAATGTCGAAAATTTTAACAGGAAGTTGAAATTTTAATAGGAAGTATTGACCCTTGTGGACCCAATATTGATCTTTTTTTATCGGTCCAATTATACAAATGAGGAGATTAATTATTTTAAAAAAATTATAAAATTTAAAACGGGGACGAAAAAAAAGTTTTACATAAGTATAATGCTATTTATGTTTGGGTTTGCTAGTGTATAATATTATTTAGTTTCACATATATTACGAGTTTTGGGTAAATATCTACTTTTTTAAACAATAGAGCGAGAAAGTCCGTGCTAATTTCCGTACCATTTATATACTGTGTGAACATATACAGTACGCAGCACGATTTGGATTCACTGTATATGTAGATCTTTTTAACATATACAGTAGTACTCCGAATGAAGCTATAACACTGCACACCTTGAACATCTTCGATATTTCGTATACAATAACTTTCTCTTAAAATGTCCTTCCATTAGTAACAAAACACCTATTATTATATTATGTTGTATTGTTTTATGTATAATTTCTTATAAAAGAAGAATAAACTTTGAAGATCCAAAAGTGATAGTTTACGTTCAGGATTAATGTATTAATATATTGTTTAAATAGTACTTGAATATCTCAATTATCAATTAATTATGTTTATGGGATCCAAATTCAATATCTTTCTAATTTCACTGATGGCCTATGTTTTTGGTTACTACTGCTGTAGTATAATATTATTGTAATTTTTAGGGGTGAGTGGAGGTCATTTTTAAAGACGTAGCTAGCCCTAATCATAGTTTGAAAAAAAATAATTCACAAATCAAAGTCGAAGCCGAGGTTGAAGAAAAGATTTTTGTTGTTGTCACATTGCATGCTTTAATTTTTTTGTATTATTCTCAAAGTACGTTTAGGTAAAAATAAAGGCTTGGAGAAAAAATAAAACACAATATAATATCCTTTCAATCTGACAAATATAATCTATGTTAAAATGCTGTTTAGTAGCTATTTTAAAAATTATTATATGTTGAAATTGTCATAATAACAGAGATAAATACATTTATTAGCACCACGACTTACTACATGTTCAAGTTATACGCATTAATTACACTTATGAATGAGGAATGAAGAAGGTTAAATTTAGAGAATGTGTACTTGCAGTTGCGTGGAGGGGGACTGGAAAACCATTTTGGACAAAAAATTCTGTAAGCACACCGGGATTCAAACCCCGATCTCCCTGTCATCGGCAGTCTAGTCTAGCAAGAGAGTAACGCCTTAGACCATGCGTCCACTGAATCAGGTGAGAGATATTTAAAATATATTTAAGTTTACTTCTTTACAAATGTTTCGTAGATGCGAAGGTTGATGTTAGTTTCAAAGTCAAAGAGAAGGATTTTTTATTCTAAACTTCGACATTTTGTGAACAAATTATTTCGAACCATTGCCGCAAACAAGTGTTCGATACTGTGTGGGATACGATCAACAGACAAAAATTGAAATTAATGAAACAAAACAAAATTTCTTCAAATAGCCAGCTTGGTGACGGGTGAAGAAGACATGTATTTAGTTATCTCTTTGACTCTTTGTCTACTTTTTCTCGAAGAAGTCAAGGTTGCAGATAAATGCGAGTTATAGTCTCATCCAACTTATGACATACAGTCTACTTCCGTCTCTTCTGTCATGATTATATAAATCACAAATATAAGCTAGACCCTACTTAAATACAAGACTGTGACGTACAACAAGACTATTTGCAAACGTAAAGGAAGTGGGTAAATCTCAACTGTCCAGTTTGCTTTGTTCTTTGAACGTTTCCATCGAGCATTGTACAACCGCCCTTAAATAAGATAGTTGTTTGATGTTCGAGAAACAAAAATCCTATTTTAAAACCAAGTTTTGTTTTGTGGGAACGTTTCAATTTAAAAAATAATGTAAATATTTTCGTCGAACAGTTTTTCTTGTTCGCCGGACAAAATGTTGTGTTCGTTGTTGGTTTTGTTTCGACAAGCGAGTAAGAGGTCTTAAACTCTTCCATGATCATTAATATTTCATTAACGTAATTAATGTATACATATAGCACAACCGGGAAGTAAGACGCGGTAAAAACAAAAAAGCTAAAAATTAAAGTACTTATAACAGGAATATTACACATATTAAAGCTTCAGTATGTATTTTAATATATTTGAGAGAAAACCGCACCAATGATTTGTTTTTTGAAGTGTTTAATTTCAGTTGGATTTTTCATTGGGTGTTTGGGATTGACATTCATTTTTTACTGCATCTGGTTGAAACCAAATAAAAAGCATGCTCAATAAAACGTCGATAAACTGGAGATTTCGTAACGATCTGATCATAAATAAGCTGTAAACAACCGCGATGCTAAGAGCATCGATAAACTTGGGTTGTAAGCATCTAGATCAATTCAATGGCAAAAATTAGCCTATTAAAGTTTATATAGTCATTTTGTGTTCCACGTCTTACTGCCTGCCTGGAATAACCGCACGTTTACACTAATAGGGTGGATATGAAGATACTTTATTTCTAGAGAAAGCTAAACAAACACCAAACCATCCATTTTAGTACCAAGATCAATTAAAAGAGAGACAAGATTTTTATATCAGAAAATGAGATGTTAGGTTGATTTGGGATTTGGTATAAACCAATATTCATAGTAAGGTTACTTTGAAAATTACAGATCCCTTATTTTCGACCAACATTTATAGTTTGTTACTATATTAACAGTGGTATTTTTATAGGTGTTGATAATATCTATCAAAATTAACAGTTGCAGTTAACGTAACTTTACGTATATATATATATTTTAGGGAGGGTAAGTAATAAGAAATTCACCCCTAAATAAAGTAGAGAGTACAATAATTATAGATTACTGTGTTGCCATAGCAGGTTTAAATCTCAGGCAAGTGGAATGGTAGTAGTTTTACACATACAATTTATCACTCTTGTTTTCCCATTTCCTCTACATGCTAACGTGGGTGCATTTCATTAAACCTTCTTTCATTTTATTGAGTTATTATTTAAAAAACACTTATTCTTACTACCCATTTGGGTTGTGTGCATTAGTATGCACTAATCACCCTGATGTGTTGGAGATGAGTACGGTTGAATTTAGAGAAAGTGTACCCAAATTTGCGTGGAGAGAGGATTAAAAACCATTTAGGAACCTTCCCACCCTCGTTAAGACCGACTGTGATTAGAACACCGTTACCTGCAGTCCATTATGTTGCGAGAGTGACGCTTTAGACCAGGGATTCCCAAACTTTTCCTCTTCAGGCCACACTTAGTTGAAGACAATATTTTCACGGCACACTTGTATAAAGACTGTAATATAATAACTCATTTTAATAAATCTAGATAGAAATTAAAATTATTATCATCTAAATTCAGTTGATAATAAGGGTATTTTTCTATCTGTGCGCTCATGTAGGCCTAAATGAAAAGCAAATTGCCTATTTGCTTTAATTTTTTCTACAACATTTTAATTGGGATCCTCACAAATTTCAACAATACGTTGGCCTATCGTATTACTGGACTACGGCAGTTTTTAAATTTGCTCTTTTGATTCATTTATTTAAAAGAACAGTTTCAACAGTTACCTGAGAAACTGGCCCAATTATTTTTTCCGATAAAATGTGGCTTTATATTTTTTTGCAATCGATTCAGCAACTTTGAATGGCGTTTCAGGTACAAACTCTTTTTACCAATTTATCTGTTGCTTTGTTTTATGATTTAAAAGGCGTTCAAAATAATATGATGGTTTTTGAGACATACCGGGATGTTTTATTCCACCGCCTCACTTCGCTATAAACTGTTGTTTCATTGTCAGGAGTTCTCCACAAAATATACAGATAAAATCAGGTCAGTCACAATCTTATTTTCAAGTGAAACCAAAAGTTAGATATAAAAAAATATATATTTTAAAGCTTATTGAGGAAATATAATATATTAATTTATATATCAAACAATGTGTTAAGAAAATAAAATATATAAAAGGTATCAAAGGGTTATATTTAATACTAAATAATATTGTAAAAATACGTGAAAAATTATTAATTAATTTTATATCATAAACATTTATCATACGAGCTTTTGTAGCAATTTAGACAAACTATTATAACTAAGCCATATTACTTTTAAGATTATCAGGCTAATGAACAATGGTAAAAATAAATTGTTACTATAAATATAGTTTTTATATTATTCAATTAATATTTAATTAAACTTAGAACTGATGATGGTGTACATTTATTTTGTACACTTATTTGAAACTGAAAAAAAAGGAAACCTAATTTTTGAAAAAGTTTTGCAAAATGAAAATGTTATTAATTAATTAAAGTAAAAAGTTGGAGTTAACAAATTTCACTTTGTGCCGCGATGATGTGTGAGCAGCCATTATTTGACGACTAGTTTCGACGTAATTCTACATCATCCTAAGATATTTGATAAAGAAACATTGATAAAATATGGTTAAACTACAGTGGCAATTGAAAGAGTGCCAATGGAGTGATGAAGATATATATATTTTTAAATAAGTTAGAAAGTTTTATAAATAAATGAATTTATTAATAGACAGTTATACAGCTATTGAGATATCACTATAGAACGTTAGGAGGCACAAAACTATAAGGTGTAGTAGATAGGTACAGTACATCACTAGATGATTTGTAAAATTAAAACCCTTGGAGATTTAGGTGGCATACGTCCACATTTTTTGGAACACTTAGGTACCACGGCACACACGTGTTAGGAATCAAAGATTTAGTCCATTCGATCCCTGAGCGAGTAAGCCGTTATTAATCTCACTGTTGAGCGTACTAACTAAAACAATTAAGATCTTCTTATAAAATACAAACTATTATTTTTGGAGACAGCAATGACATTTTACTATATAATGATTAGTGTTATTTTATAGTTAAAGATAATATATATAAAAAGTTACAGGTGTATATCATAAGATTTGACAAATGAACATATTACTGTAGATTAATAACTTTTATTTCTGCCCTTCCTTTGAAAATTTAGCTATATTTCTATGGAACTAATCAACAATGTTATTTGCATAGGTTATTCGAACTAAATAACTTAATACATTTAATTTCAATGTATATGCGCCTCAAAGAGAACAGAAGTATTGTTAGTATAGTTACAGTAGAACTGCAGGCTTAGAAAATACAAACTTTTATTTTTGCTCTCGATACTATAAAGTTATTAGTTTTTTATTAATAGTTTATTAAAATTTTCTGTCTAACGTTTCAAATTTAGATAATGTGATCAAATGACACGACACCTTCGTTCAGTCAGTAGCGTTTCTGTCTATTGAACTAAAAGTCCAGGTTTCAATTCCTGGCATAGCCGAAAAAATTATCACTGGGTAAATGTAGGTTTACCCTTTCACATTGATAAATTGACGGCCGGGGATTGAATGTTGTGCCTGTCCTAATATCAAGGTATATTATAAGGCATATTAAGTTATGAGAGACCTAGAAATCTGGTAGTGGAAAATATATTACTTGAATGAAAAACTGATCCAGGCTACAGGCTGGAAAAAAGTAATGGATGATTAAATGATGATTAAATGTATGCCTATGAGTTAGCTGTCATATTCTAACCACCCTTCTTATCGTGTATCACTGTAGGTAGATCTAACGTAGATCAAAGATGCAACCATTAAATAAAAATAACGTGTAGCATTTGCTTGAATTTCCATACTAATGTACGTTAATCTACAGTTTGTTCGTCAATTACTCGTAGGTCTATATAGCCTTATAGAAGATATACATATCACTATGGTGGCAGCTCATGAGCCACCAATACCGACCGAGTGGTCGCCGAATGTTGGCGAATATAGTGCCAACATTAGCGGATGGAGGGTATCATATGGTCAGCACAAATAATCCTTTGGCCTTTAAGGTGGGATGGAAGGGAATGAGAGAAAAAACCAGTGTTTTTGCAGTTTTTATGGCTAAACATTTTTTTGGGCCAAAATAGATAAAATAAGGCTCCAGTATGAATATAGAATTTAATTTTCTTCACATAGTGACATCAATAGTTGTTGAACATCTGTCAAGGGTGTCCTGGAATTTAATGAAAACTTTCTCTCTTCGTTTAAAAGTTCTTCATATAATGCTGCTATTCTCATGGCAGATATTCAACAATACTGTTGATATCACCACGTGAAAAAATTAAATTCTTTGTTTTTAATGGAGCTATATTTTTTATTTTAGACAAAAAAATGTTGCTATGAAAACTACAAAAACACTGGCCTTTTCTCACGTACGCTTCCATCCCACCTTAATCTCAGTTTTCTAGACTGTAGCTTCTACTTCTTTATTTAAGTAGCGCCTCATTTGTTCTCACGATGCATAGTTTGAGCTTGTTTGGGCCTGATGATTCACATAAAATTCTGAAAGCGCTGGGAATCGAACTCTGAACATCTACAAAAGTTAAATGTAAAGTCATGAAATTTAATATTATTATTATTATCATCACCACGTCTTACTACCCATTCGGGTTATACACACTTACGCTAATGTGTAATGGTAGGGTGATTATGAGATGAAATGGAGGACCTACAGTTTTACGTGGAATCCGAACCACAGTGGAGGCCTGGCATTCCCCACATTCACAAGATGTGATTAATACACGTCTTGTCAGAGGTGAAGGAAGGGTTTTATCAGATAAATCTGTGCCAGGACCGAGGTTTGAACCCCGGCCGCCAGCACAGAAGTCTAACACCTTACCTCTAGACCACCAGGTCACCGAAATTTAATAAATGATGGCGTACAACCTGACGCGGTACCAAAGAAAATTAGTAATGGAAAAATGAACATTATTAATTATTAAAATTGGAAGACTTGCTATAAGTGACCTAACATGCAAGTATATTTTTCTAGTGGTATTTAACATGCACTTTACGAACCAACTGGCTATACTGGACCATGACTTACAAACTAACTTAACACAGAACATAAACAAAACTCACTCACTTTATCTCACAACCATATCTGTAGCCATACGGTTCAAAGCATCAATCTCGTGTTAGAACGAACTTCTTAATACGGGGAGGTCGGGGTTTTAATCACAGTCAGGTCTAATGAGGGTTTTTTCCCCCCTACATGGCTTCCCAATCTTCTTCCTCGACAATGCGGTTATTTATTTAAAATGCTTCCTTCCTCATCCCTACTCCATTTTAGTAATTAGTATATATGCGTACAACTTTAACAAACGAAGCCCAGTAGTGGAAAGATTAGCCAGTACTAATGTACCGTTGCCCAGGGGACGCCCGAATGTACTAATCGTACATCCTTTCCGTGCAGACTCTTTCCATGCCCCAATGAGATAAGATGAGACGATGATGATTGTGGATATGAGGGTGTGAAACCAGTGGAAATACTTAAAACTAACTTAAGTCTAATTACTCAAACCCTGGTGACCGTTTGGGTGGTTTCCCTTTCGGGGAAATTATCCGTGGTTCCAGCTGGCAATCTAACCCAGGACCCCTAAGTTCGCAGCCAAGTGGACTGACCACTACACCATGGGGCCAGTACCTGCATAGGTAGTAAGACGTGAATATCCCTAGTTCAGTCGGTAGCGTGCCTGCCTGCTGAGATAAAGGTACTAGGTTTTATTCCCGTAATGTCCTAAAATTGTATCATTAGTTAAATTAAGGCTTTCCCTCTAACAGTGATGAATTAATGGCTGGGTGTGGCGTCTGTTGTAGATTTAAGTTACTTATAAAACTTGTGCTGATAAAATCACTCGGTTCATAACGTTCACTTTAAATACTTAAAATAAACAAACAGATGAAGACCAACAGTTTGTTTTATAAAAAGTTATCAACTTTGTCTTGTAATAATTTCTTTTGCACCTTAATATACTCACCGGATGTCACAAAAAAAATCATCTGACGGAAACAGCTTTTGGGAGTATGGGGAATATAATAATTGTATCCAAGCACGCATTTTATGGATACCACCCAACCAAATATGAATTAAAAAACAATGATATATGGATAGTATGAGGGAGTTAAGATGCACACGCAACACCAATCATGACACTGCTTGCATCAGTTGCATGCGTGTGTATGGTTAGTAATAAGATCAAGGGTAATAATTCTTTATTGGTTTTATTTGTTGGGTTTAATTGAAGGATTGGGGAGGAGATTGGCAGGAATTCTACAGATCATTACATATGGCACGCTTCGATGGCTGCATGGTCTCGCAAAATACTAGACAGCTGGTGACGGGAAATCTGGGTTTGAATCCCAATCGGGTGTACTGAGGGTGATTTTTCCTTAAATGGTTTTCTACTCTTACTCTACGCAAATGTGGGTACATCACCTATAAAATTCAATCTTCATCATGCCTAATACATTATCACAATGCTAGCCGGACCCATGGTGTGGTGTTCGGTTCACCTGGCTACAAGTCTAGGGGTCCCGGGTACAATTCCTGGTTGACATCACCGGTATTTTTCCCGAAAGGGTAACTATCCCAAAATTAGCCGGGATTTGGTTGATTAGATTTAAGTTGTGTTTAAAAGCTGTCACTGGTTTCTCACCCTCATACTCACTATCATCATCGTCTCTACTCATCGGAACACGGAAAGAGATTTCACGGAAAGGATGTACTATTATTATATTTGGCCATCCCGGGGCAACGGTACATTAATACCGGATAATATTTCCACAAACTGGACAACAAAATTATGTAGATCAGATATGCTATTTTATATATATATATATATATATATATATATATATATATATTGCAATTGTGTATAACCCAAACGAATAGTGAGACACAATTTAAAAATGAATTTTTTTAAGGGAGCTCTACTAAATACATTTTGAAAATAATTAGAGTTGACTAATCTAGAAAGTTAAACGTATAGAAACCTTAAAGTAGAATTAATAACATTATGAACAATCAAAAAAGATCCTCCTTTGTTTGAAAGGCATGTGCTAATATAAAGAGTGTGCATTCAGAAAGTTAACGTTGAGCACCGCTAGTGACAAAACCAAAGTCTACGTTCAACCGTTGGTATACACATTGAATAGAGTATCAACCATCAAAACACCTCCGAAACAAAATTTTCTACTTTAAAAAAATGAAGTGTAATCCTTGGATTTTACATTTATTATTTGATTTCGAAACAGACTTCAAATGGGGTGCTAAGCGCCCTTTGCCCTTTCCCTCCAAATGTCCCTATAACCTCAACTCTCCCTTTCCGAAGTGTAGTGACCGCCGAGTATTGGAGTTTATAGTAGCCCGAGTCGAGAGAAATGTTTAATTCAAAACCCAACGCAGTGTTGGAATTACAATTCAGTAGTCGTGATCTTTGCTTTTTGAGGGGTTTACTTTTGCCCCACGGGCCAACACTACTGCCGCCCCTGTGCACTCTGCTTAATGGGAGAGGACTGGATGAGGAAAGTCGAGATTTGATACTCGCTTCATTTGCATTTAGCATCGTCCTCCCCCTCTCCTTCTATCAACCCTTCCTTCTCTTCTTATGCCACCCCTACCTCCCCCACTGGCAATACTATTATAAGCCACGAAACATATTTATACCAGGTCCACCCTAAGATTCGTGAGATTTGTAAAAATCTATAGCAAAGGCGTTGGCTTGAGGTGGTCTTGGGGTTAAGTGCTTTCGTTATAACCCAATGTTTGTGGGTTGAAAACCACTCGGGGTCAACAGATTTTTCATGACCGATAAAAATCTGTAGCAGAACTTTCTTCAGAGAAGAAGAAAAGCAGTCGGTCCCATGTCGATTGTGGCATATAAAAGAAACCCTGAAGATATGTGAAAATATCTTTCCTGTCAGAATTGGTAGGCTCTTTTGTTCTTGCTCATAGTAATTATCATGTGCTGATAGAATCAGTTTAAAAAGTGCTCGTTAAATACCTAACATTAATAATAAAAAATATCGGGTATTCACTTGACTATTATCAACAACGGGGGAGAATTCTGTCTCAAAAGATTGTTACGTGTTGACGAATGGAAAGCGATTCCACAAATTATACGGAATACCAGACATGTTGGAAGTTTTAGATTGCACATGAGTGACATTTATTATTACGCATTGAAAACACGAGGAAAATAAGGTATAAATTACCACTCTGGATTGCGGTTGCGTTGTTCCGATAAAGGGGGAATTGAGCCACTGGGAAAAATAAAGCAAGTTTCTCCCCTGCTACAAGCTATTTTGGGTCATGAGTAAGTGGTGTTTTAAATTCAGCTATCTCCCACTAGCTCTTGGTACATATTCACTATATTTTTGTTTATCAATTACTAAAGTTTTGGTTTTTATGAACCCTTGTCCCTTTTTTAAATTTACAAAGAAAAAACACAATTTTTAGAAATAAAAAATTTATTGGATACAGGATTAAAAACTTGACGGTTAGGTCTACTTTACTGTGAAAGTATATAGTAACACTTTCTACAAGGTCACTTTTCACCACTGGATGGTTGCCACACTGGTCCTTTTACTACCGGTGCGCTGAGGCACGAAATATTTTTGTCCAGGAAGTGGAAGGAGGAATATAAAGTATGAAAATATGTATTTCTCACATCTCGATATGAAACGTGATTCCATGCTGACGTACACACAATGTTGCCAAATTAATTTACTCCTCCACTGTTTCATCACGCAGAAAAAAACTAAGCCTCAGCCGTGACTCCTCAGCATGACTGTCAACTGTTTATATAAATTTAATCAAAGGGTGACCTGGTGGTCAGAATTCTGTGCTGGCGGCCGGGGTTCAATCCTCGGTCGCGGCAAATATTTATCTGATTACCAAACCCTTCCTTCACCTCTGACAAGACATCTTGTGAATGTGGGGAATGCCAGGCCTCCACCGTGGTTCGGATTCCACGTTAAACTGTAGGTCCTTCATTTCATCTCACAATCACCCTACCATTACACATTAGCGTAAGTGCGTGTAACCCGAACGGGTAGTAAGACGCGATGCTAATAATAATAATAATTATTATAATTTAATCAAGCTTCAACGCATGCGAACTCTCTGTTTTTGCCACTGATCAACCCTAAACAATGCTGAACAGTGTAATGCCGTACTTCACAAGTAGTGCAAAGAATAATGGCTAAATATTTCACACTCTTTTTAAAGAAACATGTTGATATTTAAGCTATAAATAATTCAAAATGAGGATGAGTAAGGTGGAACAATGAAGGGAGTACTTAAACCATGGAGTAAAACCGGAAACGAAACTAATAACTGAAATAAGCAGTTATTTTTAAGGAACAGGAAAGCTAAAAAATAAACTAAGTATGAACCAAAACTCTAATTGGAATCGATTTATATATTTAGATTCATAAAGATTTTTTTTTGTTTTTAAAGGTTCTAAATTGTTATATATCTTGTTTATAATTGCATTTAATGACTTCCTCTCTTTAACTTAATTTTAATTTGAAAAACTCAATATTTCCTTTAAACAGAATTTTTCTTTCAAGCTATGCTGTATTTAAAAGAACCAAAACCAAATTAAAAACAGAAAAAAAACTTTTATTTTTCACTTACCAGAACCAGTACTAGAACCCTAAAATATTGGATTAAAAAACCAGAAAAAAATCCGGAACCGATAAATATTTTGGTTCAACATCTGGCTTCAACCTCATCGCCCTTAACAAGGGGAAAGGCATCGGTGGCGTAGTTAACTAACGCACTAGTTTCGTGTTGAGCTAAAACCGCCGAGGATGGGGATATAGAGGTTCGAATCTCACTTGGGTGAACAGAGAGTAGTTTTTCCTAAATGGTTTTCCACTCTCCCTCCATGCAAATTCTGGGTTCATTACCTCTAAATTCAACCTTCCCAATTCATAAATCATTAGCGTAATTAGTACTAAAGAGTATAACCTGAACGGTTAGTAAGACACGGTGCAAAATAAAGTAATAACAAGAAGAAAAGGGGAAACATTCCTATATTCGTGATAAACCCCAACGAGCTAAGTGAATCAGGGAATACGACGAATGACGATATCCCGAGAAAAGGGAGGTCCCCTGCATTAACACCCCTCTCCCCTGCTCCAATAGTAATTTTTATAAGATGATACGTTTTAACCAATTGGTTATTTAATGACTTAACCTATAAGAAGTGATGAGTTATCGGCCGGGGGCTTGGTTTTGTGTCAGTTATAGATTTAAATAGGTTTATAAGCCATGTACTGATGTAATCAGTCAGTTCAGAGAATGCACGTTAATTACCTTAAATAAATTAAATCTACAAGGCAGGGGATATAATGTACATAAAGAGGAAATGCCTAAAAACTATTATGGAAAGAGAATAGTAAAACATACTAATAAATCATTTTTAAATACTACCTCAATTTCTTCCGGAGAAGATTTGAACTTCAATCTCTCCGCAAACCATCAGTGTTCAACCTATTACTATAATTACATCATAGACCACGTGAACACCGTTGCGGGTCTAGCTATTCCTGTGTGACTATATCAAACCTGCATTTTTTTCCCCCCTTCACTTTCCCTACTTCTTAGGAAAACTTGTTTTATAATCAGAAATAAATTGGAACTGCTGACGTTGTGCGTTCACTACTCAACTCTTGTCCTTGTGTGTGTGTATATATATATATTGCCGATTTTAGATTGGATTTTTAAATTAGTGGCGCTAGTGGATAAAGAAATACAACCAATATTATTATTATTATTATTATTATTACAATAAACCCCATTCTTTAGTTATCGTGTCTTTGCCTCTCTTTGATTCACATCTCAGTTTTATTTACAAAAGAAACCGAATGCCGACGTAATCTATATATTTGTATGCTTGAATATCTCAAGAATAAATTAAAGATCACACAAAATAAACTAATATCTTTGAAGAAGCAATTATTTGTATTACAATCAGTCACCATAATTAATAATTTTGAAAATCCACTCTTACGTCATTAAGGGATCCGCCTACTGGAAAGGTCACTGCTATGTTTTATAAGGGAAATTATATATCTTAAAATGGGGGCTTAGGTTTGGGAGTTAGTAGGAATATAGGAGGGAAAGAGTTATAGCCATATGATTCTGTCTTTTAATGTAGGAATCTTTATAGGTATGTCAAATTGTATTTTTAGTCTATTATAGGAATGTTTGAGAAATGTATTAGAACTTAACCTCTCTACTTAGATTCAAACTTCTCCCTCTTAGTTCGATCTAGTGCAAGCCTAATGTGCCCAATCCTACCTGGTCTCGCTGATCCAGACAAGGAGGTAAAACATACATAATGTAACTTTTTCCATTAGATTGCCCAATTCCTAGATATAGGCCTAAATTAGTATTAAGAGTAAGCTGTGCTATATTTATAATATGTTTTCTTGTATACATGCATATTAATGCACAACTCATATGTGTATTTTCGTATATAGTGTAGACTTTTTTTTAAGGTCATGTGCTGATATAGTTAATCGATTTAAAAAGTTCATGTTGTATACTTAAGACAAATAATAGTTATTAAAATAAAATAAATGCAACTCTAAATTTAACCGTATTTTGTTTTTAAATATGCCATACACGTATTTATTTGACTATTGTAGTTAAAATGATAATTTGATTTGAAATGGGTTTGCTTTAAATAGAAAAAGTGACCCACAAATTATTGCAAATAGTTTACGTAGTTTGAGATCTCGTTAATCAAATTACCTCCTCCACATTTATTCAGCGGAGCGTTTCACATCCCCTTTCACTAGTTTCTCCCTCATTCCGCTCTTTCCGGTGCGCATCAGAAGAGACGCAGGCCTTTTTTTTTTTTTTTTTTNCAAGGGTAGGACATGGCGTATGAAATACAGAAATGAAACGGTCAATAGGAGGGATAACATAGCAGGTAGGTGGAAGTGGGGCAAACGCATGTAACAAAACCTACACTTAATGAAAATAAAGTACAAAATTAGCGGTCGCCCGAACTGTAGTACAAAAACAAAGAGGGAAAAAATTCAACTTTATGGAAATTACAGTCTTAAATTTCTGTGGCCTCAAGTTTTGAATAGGGTCCTTTCCATTAATAATTATTTATATCACCACAAGTGGTATATTTAATAAGGATTAGATTGAATTTAAATTGTTTCATCAATTCGGAATACGCCATATGGATACTTAAAACGATTTTTTTTTAAATATCTAGTTTCTAAGAGAATAAAATTCATGTGGATTCGAGTTCAAAAAGAAAGATGTGTCGATGGCTTATTAAAAATATACCAAACATTTCCATAAATAATTATTAATGATTTAAAAAATCTCAAATGGTAAAAAATATTTCTTAAAGTATGGTGTAATAGTGATATTCGGTTACAATGGCTTATATTTAACTTTTAGAATAGTTTATTTTACAAATTAAAGTAAGGGTAGTAGCACATATAACTTTAACGCACTAAAATTGATATACTTATTGATAAAAAAAGAAAATAATTATTTTTATTCCACTTAAATTAACATTAGACAAAAATATATATAAAAACCTGCTTCGGTGGCCGCATGGTCTAAGACGTAACTCTTGTGTTATACTAGACTGCCAATGATGGGGAGCTCAAGGTTCTAATCCCATTTTAAAGTAAGGAGTGTGGTTTTTCCTAAATTGTTTCCCACTCTCCCTCCAAACATATGCATTAACACCACCTCTAAATTCAACCTTCGTCATCGCTAATTCACCAAAAAAACTAGTACATAGGCGTACAACCTGAAAAGTTGTAAGACGTGGTGCTAAGAAAGATATATAAAAATATGATTCAAACCAAAATACATAACCATAACAATCTTTAAATAACTGTGAGCTATTAATAATTCCCAAAATATATAAATTAATTACAACATTATGAGTTAAAACCAATTTTTAGCTTATAAACAAATATTTGCTACCAAAAAACAATTGCCTTAAAAGCTACATTTTTAAATGCACACATTATTTTTTTATATTAATCATTCACTTTTGAGCTAAATATTTATATAATTTTATTTATATTAGAAACTCTTAGCTTCCTATGAATTCTTAAAATTCAAGTAATTGGGCAAGCTTCGTTTTATTATGAGTTCCGTTAATACTAAATTAATGTGATCTAAAATTAACAATCTTTCTAATTTAACACAATTATTTAAAAATATTGTATAAAAGTGATACTAGCATGAAATAATTCCACTCAATACCTTTGATTGATAGCAAATAGTTGACATTTCACGCCTTCTAAAATTCAATTACAATTGTGCAAATATGATTACAATAGATTTAAATATTCATTTTATGTGGATTATGGCTGTTCACTTATTATTAATTTGAGTATAATATTTAAAGTAAATTTAAATTAATAAAATATTTTGAATTTTTCATTTCTACGTAGCGTTAATATGTTTGACCAGATATTCAGACATGAGAGTTGGACGAAGTTAATCTTAAAATAATATATTTTACTCGACCTCAGTTGTTTCGGGATAAAGTGCTCGCCTCAAGACCCGATGTTCGTGGGTTAAAACCCAGTGGGTTCGATAGATTTTTACTAAGTGATAAAAATCCGCAGCAAAAATAATTTAGCGGGGTAGGGGGGAATTAAAGCCATCGGTCCCATGTCGATTATGGCATTTTAAAGAACCCTGGAAGATATGTGAAAATACCTTTCACAGCAAATTTGGTAGACACTTTCACTCTCACTCATAGAAATTCTCGTGTATTTATATAGTAAGTTGGTTCAGAAATTTCATGTTAAATACTAAAAATAAATTAAATAACACATTTTAGGGAAAATTCCAGGAGTAGGACCAAGATATCAGAATATGCTGGCAAGAATAACTTTAAAGATTGCGTATAACCTTAACAGATGATAAGATGGGGTGCAAAAAACTCAAACTATTAAGCTGTAAAAGACTTGGCTCAGTAAGGAAAAAGGTTGATAGTTAATTACATGAATCCTATCGAAAGATTGGTGACAAGGGATTATGACATTTTGAATTAAAATAAGTTTTTCCGTAAATTGACTTCTTTATTTTTCACTGAATTTTACCACCCGGTCGGGCTAACCTCTTTAAACTTCACTAATGGTATAACGATGAAGAAGCTAGGATTTGTAGGAAACATGGCCCCATTTACGCGGAGAAAGAATGGGAAACCATTAAAATAAAACACTCGGTACATCCAACTGGGATTCAAGCCTTGAGCTCACTGGAAACTCAGACTAAACGAGTTTGGCATCTAGTCAGCTTGTCCTCCCATGTGGGTATTAATAATACTAATTGAATCCACCAACTTCCAAACAGAGATAAATGTTCCCGAATGCCATCTTATAATTTTTACGGGTATTTGTTCTTTATTGAATCTATTTGGACTTTATTGAAGAATTCCAATTACAATATGGTAAATTATTTTTAATAAAATTCCCTTTGGAAGGTTTAATAAAAAAACTTAGAATTTATGTGTGGATATTTTTAAGACATCTATCTACTATAGAAACATTTTAAAATATTAAATACAAAGAATCTCATTCTAATTTAAATTTTTCGCTTCTGATTTTGATTTGGGATTTTGGAATTTCACTTGGTTCAAATAACGTATGAGTGTACAGAGAATTATGTGTTGTTGTTTTTTAGATTTTGATTTTAAATTATCTCTTCACTCAACTGTTGGTGCATTTCTTCTTTTATCATCGATTTTGTTAAACTTATAGCTATAGTATAACGTAAATAATAACTCTATCATATATGTGGTAAAGTCCACATCTTTCGTGGAAGGATGTATTTCAATATTTGAAGAACTTTTTTTTTTGTTTACTATCAAGACCTAAATAAAATGTACTTCATGGGAATCGTAAAAAAGAGGAATTTCATATGGATGTTATATTAAGTTCGTGATATATTTTTTATTTCATGGTGGTGTATTGCTACACTGTCTACAGCAATGCGACACAACAAACTGAGCTATAAAAGAAAACATATTTTTGTATTACCATAAAACACGTTTTGTTTTATGAAATGAAAAATACATGGTATATATATATTACGCTACTATTCACATAATCTGAAGAAAAAAAATTGTTTTTATATTTTATTTTTGAAAATAATAACGTTGTATTTTAAAGAATATGTATGATTATATACATTGAAATTAAATGTAAGAGAGATTGGAAAGTGGAGGCCATTGGAATGATTTTCTGAGGCCCATGTTAGCTCTCACGAGGAGAAACAATATTAGGATTGAAGTTATCCGGGAAAGAGTAGGGGTACAGGTAGTGCATGAGATAGTGGAGGAATCAAGACTGATATGGAATGTGCATGTAATGAAGATGGAGAGTAAGAAGATGCCAAATAAAATTATTGAAATGAAGAATATAGGAAAAATAAAGTGAGAGAAGCCAAGAAAGATATAAGTGGAACAGATAAAAGAAAGTGTGCAATTATTGAGAGGAGACGAATGGAAGTAATTAAAGGAGAAATAATGGTGAGATACTAGAGGAAGATAGATACATTTTACTAAACTGACCCGGCCACATACTGGAAGGAGTTCATGATGATATTATTATAAATACCAAATTATACTACTTTAAAGACACATGGCTGACTCACTCACTAACATTAATTTTTAGCCACTTCCAGATGAGCTATAAACTTGAAATTTGGCAAACTTGTATCTTCTAGCCTGTAACCGATGGAAAAAAATTCAAAAAAGTTAAAAAATTTAATCTTTAACCCCCAAAAAGAATTCAATGTTTTGGATCAACTTTAAAGTCGGTGCGGATCTTTCTTTGGAGGTCTCTTGGGGCTAAATGGCAAGACCTATCAAAAAACGGCTGTTTAATTACATTAGTTTAAGGTGACCTGGTGGTCTAAGGGTAAGGTGTAGGACTTATGTGCTAGGTGTCTGGGGTTCAATCCTCAGTCCCTGCACAGATTTATCTGATTACCAAACCCTTCCTTCACCTCTGACAAGCCGTGTATTAACCAAAACCTGTGAATGTGTGGAATTCCAGGTCTCCGCCGTGGTTTGGATCCCACGTTAAACTGTAGTTCCTCCATTTAATCTCACAATCACCCTATCATTACTTATTAACGTAAGTGCTTATAACCTGAACGAGTAGTAAGATACGGTGCTAATAATAATAATACATTAGTTTACATCCACTCGCAAAGAAACTCACTGGGGGTTTGTGGACGTAGCCCCCAACAAGTAAAGTGAATATATATACAGAGATGCGTATTAAGTTTTCTAAGGTGCTAGGTCCACATTGAACTCTGCCTTCTGTGATATGGCGTTTGGTGATTGAATCCCGGTAAGGTTCATTAAACTGGTTTTTCATTGTGATTAATCGTACCCTTTTTTCAAGCTAATAAGGATACATACCATTTAAGTTATCCCCTTCATCCCTACTTTTTTTTTAACAATATGATATCAATATCAATGTTTATAATAAAACTAATAGAACTAATTATTTTTACATTTGTTTTGGTATAAAACAAAATTTCTGAATTAACTTAATAATAGACCAAATCGTTCTTATTATTATAGCTTACCAATAACTGTATTATCATAATAATAGAACAAAACTCTCACAGCAAATAATATTTTAGGGGCCATCCTTAAATTAAATAAGGTTATTTGTCATTAATTTTTGACCAGCCATTGCCCCCACGTAAGGGTTTTTAAGATCCCCCCTGCCCCTCACCATCATATTACATTTTACGTATTATTTTACGATTGGCTTAATTACATTATTTTTAGCGATTGATTATTTTAGGCATAAGGATTGGTAGTAAAGTGTGTGATATTAAATTTTATAATACTTTTATTGCAGTAACGTTAGGTGTAACACATCATAAGTAAATGAAATATAAACGAAATTTTAAGAAACCATACTCTAAATTATCTATATATAAAATGAAATTAATTAAAAAATTATAATTCAAATGAAAAAAATCAACACTATATATAAAATGTTGAGACGTATGTTTGACTATAATCACAGCCAATTATTAAAGGTTATTGGAACTTTTTTTTTTCATAAACTTGGAAACAAAACTACATTTCAAAAAGCATTCTCAAAAAAATTTGTATTTTATCTTGTCTCACCATAAAAATGTATTAGAAAACCTTATGTAAAATGGATCCTGACCTTCCATCTCTCTCATCTTAAGATATATTATAAGGCATATGAAGCTACGACAGGCCTAGCAGGCCAGTAGTGAAAAAATATATGACTTGAATAATAAAAGCTGACTCAGGCCATAGGCTGGAAACAGTAATAGAGTTAGGTAATTATATGGTCACGCCTAGATTCTAAATCATGGAGTGTTAAGGCCGTTACACACAGAACGCTAAGCTAAAATTTTCTCTGTTAACTAGTTAGAAAAATAACGGCCATATATTTAAATGTGATGGTTCACACAGAAAGCTAAGCTAAGCTAAGCTAATCTATGCCTTGTTACAACGTGCTATGTTTTTTCCGGTTGCTGACCGGACAGTTTTTCCATCCCCATCTTGAGACATTTTACGTTGCGCGTGCACATAACATAGCTTGTGCTCCGTGTTGAACAGACGCAGTGCTGGTTTGAGGAAAATAACCAAAGAAGTGTTGAAGCTTTGATTTCAGTTTGTTTCACGTGTATTTAAGTAATATTATATTTAGGTTTTATATATGATAAAAAATCTTTTTTTTAAAATGTAAGCGTTAGTTGAACAAGTCAAACCTCCACCTCCTAAATTTTCTTCATCCTCCCAAACCAAATGCTAACAGCAGCATCTTCTCTTTCTCAGTACTATAACATGAGCTCAATAAAGACATTTTTGAGAACGCCATAATAACTAAGCTTCACTGGAGCAAGCCAGAAAGAAACAACACTTTTGGGAGTGAAATAGGGACCACAGCTGAGCTTAGAAATGGGTGTGAAACCAAAATGACCAAGTCTTAGCACAGCACAGAATAGCTTAGCTTAGTCTAGCTTAGCTTAGCATTCTGTGTGTATCGGCCTTTAGCAGAGCAAATCTTAGATTAGCTTCGATTTGCTTAACGTTCAGTGTGTACCGGCCTTAATGGTATATTTTCAAGCAAGAGAAACTATGTTGTGAGGTGTAATCAAGTTTTACTAAACATTGATTAATACCTGTACTGCTATAATATAAGTATTATTTGAAAATGTACACTGTTAGATTTGCCTTAGTAAATATTTTTAGTAATAAAATAATTAATTTAATATTCTAAATTTCTAGCATTGTATTAAAAGTTGATTTAAATTGACCGGAGGGTAAAATAGAAACTGTAATAATATTCTTTACCAGTGGTTTCCTTATGTAACTTGTAAGCAGATATTGCTTCGTGTGTATAAATTTAATAACAATTTAATTAATAAGTACACATTTTACAAGAAACCTAAATAAAACTAGTATATAGTATATGAATTATATTTTAGAATTATGCATTATTGTATATCTAACCTACTAATAGGACACTAACAAAACAATCACAATAATGGTTAGTGAATTGTTTTTATAATGCCAGTGGAGGTTGATTTCAAGAAAGTCCACCCTCATTTTTGTTAAGCGAGAGTGGAAAGCCATTTAAGAAAAAAAAACTCTCACAATACAGGGGTTCAAACCATGATATTCTCGTCAACAGGAGTCCAGTATATTTTTTCTAGCGACGCCTTAGATCATGTTACCGCCCTGTATTGGTTTTAACTCATAGCTCTGCCGTGGAAAAGTTCAGTTTAACTTGAATCGAATCTTTGCTGGAGTCATTGAAGCTTATTTCTAAATTTGTGATGTTCATACTGATTTCTCTCGGCCTCTGGTTACACAAATACTAGTTCTTTATTTTTAACATTCCTTTGTCATCCTTACTCAATTAATATTTGTATCAAAATGTACCAAAAAATAAGAGAAAGTGTCTTTAATTACCGGGAGAGTTAGTTGTGAATCTACAAGCCAAAGTTTGATTTATGACATCAAGCAGTTGTAATTTTTGTTTACTAAAAGTGTGATTTATTATTATATTTGCAATAAAATTCTAAATTATTTACTTTTCTCAACTCGTCTTCTTATAGCGCGTGGTAATTTGTTTGTAGTATGCTCTATAAAGTATCGATAAAAATAAAATACAGGTTTTTTGAAGGACTCGACGATTTAGTTTTTATTCTGAATTTTATATAATGTGGATATTTTAAAATTAATGGCTCTCCTAAACTATTAATTGTGCTAGAACTTATACTTAGAGAATTATACTGAGTCATCAATTCTATAATATATAAATTTATTAAGTAGTTGACCTTGGAGGTCTTGGGGTAAAGTGGTCGACTCAGGATCTGTTGTTCGTGGGATCAAACTCAGCTGAACTCAACGGAGTTTTCCTTGAGTGACAAAAATTCTTAGCACTACTTCCTCTCATGTTGATCGTGGTATGTAAAAAACACCTTGGAAGGTATGTGAAAATAAGTTTTTCGACAAAATTGGTTTATCCTTTTGAATTCACACATAGAAATTCAATTTGGAAGGCAAAGTGAAATCACTACACTTTCTTAAATCCTCTAGTATATAAGATTTATACCAGACGGTGCAGGAAACACTAATCAGCCGAACGGCTGAATGCATTCCCAGCTCCAGATGGATAGAAATCTCATCAAACCAGGTTTTGGTTGTTGACTTAAAAAGAATATATATATAAGTAATAGTGTTTCACGATTTGTACAAGTAGCTTTAAATACATTGAACACATTTTAAGGCTATGGAATGCAAATTCTTGAACTATGTCAAAACATTATATTTTACAACACGAAATATTCCATAAGACTTATTAAGTAAAAACAACATAGAAGCTTAAACCTCCCATAATACTGGATAACAAAAATATTAGCATCCTTTATAAAATTATTTTAAAATATGTTTCAATTATACCTCTTCATCATTATTTAAAGAGTTTCACAATGCAACTCATTTTACATATCAGTGCTGACAACAAAACCCATTATTCTTTTCTTTTGTTCTCATGTCCTACTTTCACTTTTTTTTTTCATCCGACAATTTTCTAAACCCCCTCCCCCCTTTACACTTTTTTTTTTTTACTTTGAAGATGGAAACGTTGTACGTGTAGAGTTTTGAGATTTATTGCGAAATGCACTCTACAAAAGATGTTTCAGAATAAACGGGAGAGATAGCTCTCTATGGTTTTACCACGAGAAATAGTTGGTGTCGTTTCGAGCACGACATGGAGCACGTAGGAGACAGCGTCGGAAGGAGGGGGTTCTTTTTTAGGGGTTATGGAGGAGGGAATTACGAGAAACAGTAGACTTTTTAATACATCACTGCATCTTCTTACAGCTCTTGTACCAGATAATACAAGTTTTCTTTTTCGTACTCAAAACTTTGAATGTAAAGGGCACACGGGAGAGATTCAAGTAAGAAAGAGAAGTAGGTGGGGGAAGGGGAGTAATAGTAACAACAACAGAAAACACTTGTGAAAGTTCAGCGTAAGAATTCTTCCCACCCTCCCCTTTAGCCCTTTCTTTCCCTTTTCCCAACCCCTTTTCCACCCAGAATGTACACAAATACACTTTTTACCATCGCTTATCTGTCTGTTTAAGTAGGTTTCCTTAAGAAGACCATTTTCTTTAAACTATTCCTTATCCCTTCAGTGGCACACTTCGTTTGCATTTATATTACTATGACGTCAAACATAGTCGCTGATTTATTATTCAGAAGAAGAAAAAAGGTATGTCCCGAGAGGTGATATTTAAAAAAATATATTACCCGCTTCGGTGGTTGAATGCTTTAAGGCAGTATTCCGCGAAATTTCTATACTCGCGGTACACTTAACAAGCCTACCTTTACAGCACTCTGTTTTGTTTTGGGTACGAGCTACGGCAGCAGAAAATGGGATTAGGCATCCAGTCCAACGGTTGTAAGGTAAATCAGAACTAGGAAAGTATAGACTAATTTTTTATTCTAAAGTAACTTAAAATGTTCAAAGATCGTAAGGTTGAAACTATTTTTCTGCGCATGTTTCTCTAACATTTGAAAACATTACGTCTAAACCATTTAGATAAAATATAAATCTAACTTTACGCTAAAGCTTTTGATTTGGTCAAATATATTTGAGAAATTAGTAAGTATGACTAATTAGTGATTATGGAATATAAATGGCTAGGTCGTTCGTGATTCGCAATAGACTTGGCTACGGAATAGGGTGGTTCCTTCTATATTGTTTTCCACTCTACCTCCCCGAAAATGCGGGAACATTACCTCTAAATTCAACATAATTTACACATTATCGTAATTAGTACAGATGCGTATAACTCGCTAATTCGAACAGGTAGTGAGTGAGACGGGGTGCTAGAAAAAACACACTTTATTTATTGTTTTTTGCAACCAGAATTATTTTGAAAAGAACGCATAGCCTACATGTTTCAGAAAGTGTCGAGTACATTAATTGTTAAATTATATATAAATAATTACGATTTACATAAATGTGCTTTATAGACCTATATCAGTGCTGAAACTACCAAGCCCCATTGTGTTGTCGTCAGTCCACCTCGCTACGAGCCTAGGAGTTCCGGGTTCGATTCCCAGCTGACACCTTGGGTGTTTTTCCCCTAAAGTGAATTACCCCAATAGTCCCGGGTTTGGTTAATTAGGCTTAAGTTAGGTTTAAGTGTTTCCACTGGTTCCACACCCACATACTCACTATCACCATCACCTCATCTAATGGGGACATGGAAAGAGCCTGTCGTAGGCAGACTTAAACCCTATTGTATGAACTGTACGTAGAAACATGCTTTAATTCTCAAATAAATGTATACATTAAGACATTGTTTTACTATACATAAGTCTGCTCGACATGTGTTTGTTAGTTCAATAGCTAAATACAAGCACTCAGAAAGCATTTTTAATTAATATTTGTGTAAAATAGTAAAATATAACCAACATTTGTAATTAATTTTCTTACAGAAATGGAATATTTAACAATAAAATAGTGCTATGGTAATTAAAATAATGGTTTTTATTCTTTGCTTTAAAATTAAACTCCTATAGCGTAGTGCAAAGAATAATTTGTCACGTCGCTGTAAAGAAAGCTTTTATATAAAAAAAAACCTTCTACTCGGCATTCTCAAATAGTGCATTATAAACTAAAATAACAATATGGTTTTAGAATTATTTTTGTTTCAAGTGATTATTCATGTCACAAATAAGTTTTTCTGTTGTTTTAATTTTTATCCTACTGTAAAAACAGTATGAAATATAAACTAACAAAAAAGTGCTTTTATTTTCAACTAACTATTTTTATTTTTAAAAAGAACATCCCATGGCACGATAGATAGAAAAATATGACATAGTTTTACAACTGACTTTTATAACAAAATGTCCATCATAATTATATGTATATATTACATTTATAATCAGAAACAGACGTATCACTTAAAAGAAAATCTGTAAATCCCAGGTGATATAATTTTGACGCACTAAGTCAAATGTTCAGGCTTAACGTAGCTATCTAAATAAAACTACTCAATATTGAATAAGTAACACACACACACACACATATATATATATATATATATATAATAAAACTGTGAAAATAGGGATCTAAACTCCCAACAATTTTCATTCAACATGAATATCTTTAAACATAAAACATTAAAAATAAATACGTAAGCATAAATTAAGTCGTAGATTTTTTTTTTTGCTATTGGTTCATAAACGAATGTAATCATACCAAATAAAACTGTAAGGAAATATTTGACAAACTACATAAATGTAATGTTTATTTGAACGTTGGAAATATCAATTCATAAAACAAGCAACAAACATACTAAAAGTGGAAAGCATGTACTATATGTCAATTTAATATAATATTTCGTGTTTTCAATACATAATATAATATATAACACATCCCTTATTAAATTGGCGAGAAATGTGTTATACGAAATAATATTTCATTCAAAATGTCCCTTTTGAAAGTGGCGTAACTAGGATGAGGCGATTTGGGAAAGAGCCCTGTCCACCAAATAATTTATAAGTTATTAGCAACAATCTAAGTTTAATTTTTTTAACAATGAAAGTTTATTTTGTAAATGGTATTATAACAACTTACCAGATTGAACTCCAAATCAAATAATTTACCTTAATTTAAATAACAGTTTTCAAGGGTTGCCATTTATTTCTTATTTACCCTGAGCGTGATCAACCCAAATCAAACATACATCTGCTTTTTATTTAACAATTACTTCTATTATAGTATTATAAACTATGTAATTTTCGTATTGAATTAGGCAATTTAATGAAGAACCGTTGAAAGTGAAAATTGTAAAGTAGGAGTTGGAAAACATAGAGCAGTTCAAGTACCTGGAATGTATGTCTGCTGACAAAGAATGTTTACTCCACCAAGGAAATTTTCAACGAAAAGAGAATACTGTTTGCCATAAAGTGGAGATTGGAACTAAGGGAGTAACTGATGAAATGCTACAATTGGAGCATCACGTTATATGGAGCAGAAACTTGGACTCTTAGGAAGCAGGAAAAAAAAAACTTGGATAGTTTTGAATTGTGGTGCTGGAGAAGACATGTTAATACCAGGTGGACAGACAGGGTGACAAATGAAGAAGTCCAAAGAAGAGAGGATGAGAAGAGAACCATTTTTTTGTTATGTTTTTTTGGTACAAATAAAGCTAGATTGGACATATCCTTAGGAGGAACTGACTTCTGCACGACGTCATAGAAGGAAAGGTTGAGTGAAAGAGAAGTTTAGGAAGGAGGAGGATTCAAATATTTGATGACTTGAAGGAAAAAAGAAAATTATGGAATCTGGAGGAAGGGGCAGAGGACCGAGGACAGAGTGTATATTGGTGGTCTGAGCTTACTGACAAAAGGAATGGACCTGTCGTAAGACAGAACACATAATAATAATAATAATAATAATAATAATAATGCAACATAATAGTTATTTAGGACATATGGGCTATGGACGAGAAAGGTATCCCGAATTAGTGTGGAGAGATGGTAGTAGAACCACAGGGATAAAATCACACGGTGAAACGTACCAGGATCCAAATCTATTTAACTCCTCTTAACGGTGACAAACTGTAAGGCATGTCTATTCAATGTAGACTTTTCGACTACTGATATAAGCATATAGTTTATATTATGGGACCAAAAACAATAGTCTCAATTAATTACAGGCTATATATTTTGATCTAGGTACCCGGGATTAGATCCTAACTGGTATCTTTGGAGATTACTTAATATAATTACAAAATATAGTTTCTCACACTTACTATAGAATAATGTTTTGAAACCTATTTGTATATTTTTTGTCCCTACATATATTACTTACTCGATACACACATATTTACATGGATGAGAAAGTTAGAATTTAGAGGAAATATACCCTCACTGAGATACAGGTTAATTGGGAAACAATTTTAGTAAAAAACACTCATAATACACCCAGTTGATATTAGAACAACAATTTCGACACTGCCAGCAATCCAGTTTATTGAAAGAGTGACGCCTGAAATAATAAGATCCCTGATTCGGGTCTTTTCATCCTGTGATTTAAATAATTTAGCCAATCATGGTATATATTTACTTCAAAGATTACGTTTAAAACTATCTAAAAAAAACACCCCTTGGTATCAGTCTACAATCGAGCCATACCGACCGAGCAGCCGCCGTCTATTGAAGAACATAACGGCAATTTATTATTAAATAGGGTGCCATGTAGTCATCATATAGTCAGCACAGTGAACCCTCCGGCAGTTAATTTCATTAGTTGTCCTAGAGAGACTGAGTTGACCTCGTTCCAAACCCACTGCTCCACAGAAAGTGCCGGGGTTCTAAACGAGACCTCTGGACCTGAACTCATGAACTTTGACCACTAGACCACAGAGGTGGTTAAAAAACTATCTCAAAACTAAAAATTATAATAAAACTCTCCTACTAAAATACTGTATAATATTACCTTGTATCGATTAGAAGCACTAGGACCAAATATCCCTGACGAGCTATGGATAGAAACCCGCATTGATAGACGCTAGATCCACACTACCCCATCTATCGTCGGTTTAGTCTATTGCGAGAGTGACGCCTTAAGAGTTTTAGACCATATACTCAACGGAACGGGAGATGCTGAGGTTCAAAACTTGGTCAGGAGTACAGGGGATCCCCATGTGATCTATCACCACGTCTTTCCTATAGTTTCCATGAGAATGCGGGTGCATATCCTCTAGAATAACTTTAAGTTAATACGTTAGTAACTAATATATTGTAAACAATTTTTCAAACACAGTGTTACTTTGTCCGATATCTCCCCTTAAAAATTAATGAAATATCGACGTTGTCAAGATTCGAGTCAGTAAACTTTCTTTAAAAGTATCGCACAACCCTTGAATACATTATTACTTCCAACAATATAATAATATTAATGACACGTGTGTGAAAGAGACTACACACATTATATAGATTGAATGACCTCTCAAAACCTTCAACTCATTTAGAATATGTATATTATATTTTTCAGAACTGGAGAAAAGTTTATTTATAAAAGCTTCCTGACATATAATTAATTTATTCTCCCCGTTACATATACACCTGACAACAATGAAAGCTGTGGTAAAAGGACAGGGCAGGACTGAAATATATTTTAAATATAATTATCTAAAAATAACTTTGTTTCAATTAAAAGTTCACGTATTAAATGTTAACCCCACGCTGTGATATTCTAAAACAGCTTTGTTACGAATATTAAATTAATAAACACCACAAATAAAGAGTTTTCAGGAACTAAAAATGTAACATGATGATAGAACATGCTGGAAGACTCGAATTAGACAAAGGAACGGTCCTGCCGAAATACATATTACCTAATAAATAATATAGAAGTAATTTTTTAATTATTTAGTTCAACACAAAGGCATGGGGAAGGGGGTTTAAAGAAAAGGTCACCTGAGATATTTTGGAGATAGAATGGGGAAAACCACACCGATGATCATATTACCTGGAAAATCACCCTCCAGTGCACATGACCTCAACCTTCCAGCTACCAAAAATAGGGTCTATCCACGCCTTAGATAGTGTGACTACCAGTACGGATGAGTTTCATGTTCTATCCGAAGAAATTAATGGCCTATTTTTTAATTCCCCTTCTCATATGTCATAAAAAAAGTTGTGTGAAAATATACCATTAAAAGTAAATTATGAGGAAGTTTTTTTATACTTTTTTCACGGTGATTTTTTTTTCTTTAGTATTATCTCGACACAGAAAATATTTTATAAGAATGTCGTGGACAGGGAAATTAGATAAAATACTACGCCCAAATTATAAATCATATCAAAAAATGAATATGGATTCGTCACATATAGCAGTGATATTGAGATAAGCTAAATAATTTATTTAGTTTTAAAATAATTGTGTTTCGATTTTTTTATAGTTTTTGGATTTGGTAAGTTTGTTAAAATGTTTTCTTAAGGGGAATACAGCAAACCACATCACGATGATAGTCTGGTTCGAGATGTATTGCTTACCTAATTTAGGTGTTAAACACGAAGTGAGTTGGGCTTTTAAAATTTGTGTAAACATTGTTAATATATTCAATTATAGCTTTGTACAAAAACCTTAATGGCGTCCTTCAGTGGATGAGCTTCATTTTTACATTTAATTCTATTAAGCAATCATTTAAAACGGATATTAAAACTTTACAACGCACCTTTAGTACAATATTGAACTGTTTAATTTTTTTTCTTTTAATATCATCACAATCTTGGGGGGAAAAAGTAACCGAGACCAAATATTTTCCTTAAAAAATTATTATTGGAGTTATTTTAATGTAAAATTTTGTTTCACTTAAAAACCTTATAAATTAAGGTAACATCATGATTATCAACAAAGCATAGTAGTAATCTCGTGTTGAACTAGACTGCCGAAGGTGGGGAGAATGTGGTTTAATCTCGGTCGAGTGCACTGAGGGAGGTTTTTAATAAATGGTTTTCACTCTCCCTCCACGCAAATTTGAGTGCATTTCATTTGAATTAAACCTTTATAACCCCGAACACATTAGAGTTGTTATTATTAATACATAAGCGTATAATGCGAATGGGTAGTAAGACGTGATGCTAAATAAAACAAAGCGTAATATATTTTCTTTATTTTATCGTGAATAAATATTGAGAATGACTCACCTTTGATGAAGCCGCCCGTCAAGTTGTAATACAAATTTAGTCTTTACCGATAAGATACATGCAATATTAGGATACCTCTTTTGAGCTGCTTAAGCTTAAATTTTGTGACTTTAGGCAGCAGATAGCTAGCCTTGCTGAGTGACAAGGCAGGAGCCAAAAGCCAGCCTAAAGAAAATATAAACACCTTCGAAATAGCTGTGATAAGGTATAAAGCTAGCGAATACTCACCTAGATAAGTTTAAATCTTATATACGTGCTACAGTAGCCCCATGACTTCTTTGGTGCTGACTGACAGCTCACAGCTGAAAGCTGACGGCTTTTAAAAGTTACCAGACCAAATTATGTATCCCTACACCGGACTATATGATCTGCAAAAACATGTGTTTAGCAGTTGTCACTTTTGACAGTCAAAATTTAGGTATAGACCTAAATGTTGATTGTCATAAGTCAGCTGTGAACTGTCAGTCAGCACCAAAGAAGCCACGGGGCTACTGTACCTGTTTGAAGACGTAGCCTGGTCAACCAGCTAGTGTGTTCATTTGGTCTAAGGGAGAGTTTTTCAACCGATGTGCTTTGAAGGGTCAGAAGGTGTGCTGTGGGAGTTTGGGGGAAGGTCGAAAAGAAGCGAGAAAAAAAAAATCGTTATTGAATTTTAGAACATAATGTTAATAATTGTATGCCTCGGTAGTCTTAGGGTAAAGTGTTTGTCTCAAGGCCCGATTGTCGTGGGTTAAACCCAGCTGGGATCAACGAATTTTTCATGAGCGATAAAAATCCGTAGCACTGCTTCGTTCGGAGGAGGAATAACGCCATCAGTCCCATATCGATTGTGGATGTAAAATATCCCTGGAAACTATGTGAAAATAGCTTTCCTGGCAAAATTGGTAGGCCCTTTCACTCTCGCTTGTAGAAATTTCCGAATATAATTAGTAGGTTCGGAAAGTGCATTTTTAATATTGAAAATAAATCAAAATTGACAAAATAATCGTTATTTTATTAATATCTCTACTTAAAATACTGACACTCGACAATTTTAGTTCAGTGTGCCGTGAGTTGAAAAATGTTGAAAATCACTGGTTTAAGGCGTCACTTTCACAATAAACTGTACTGGAGATGACGGGAGGCTTAGGACTCAAATAATGATTGGGTGCACTGAAGGTGGCTTTTACTTGATGTTTTTACACAATATCTCTATGAAAATATGAACGCATCACCGATCTAGCGTGTCTTTTAGTAGAGTTTTATTTTGTTTTGTGTTTGATTGGGCTGGTTTTGAAAATGGTCCAAAATGTATCCATAGAAGGGGATGAGAATTCAATTGACGATGTGGCAAAACAACCCTCAATTTTTGACACATCTTCGCCAGTGTACCGGGACCAACATATAAAGGAAAACACATGGAAAGAGAACCCAGGACTAGTTGGTCGATCGACAACAAAATAATACGTAGCATTAAATAAAACACGATTGAAAAACTCTGATAACTGAGGAACAATCTGTACTACATATGAAATTATTCACAGCTGGCGACCAACGAGATGCATCTTGGGGAAATACTTTATCCCGCGTCTGCGACTCACTATCCCGCGTCTACGACTCACTATCCCACGTCTGCTGTCGTGGATGCGAGTCGCACCGAGGAAATCCTACCTTAACATATTAGAGTAAGAAGTGCAAATGTTTATAGGCTGAACAGTTATTAAGATGCTGTGTTAAACAGCTTTGAATAAAGGCGTCGTCCAGATGTGATATTTATTCTTGAGACCTCAGCCAACTGCGGAGCATCGTGTTTCAGACAGTGTTCTATAATCTTTGGCGAGACCTGGGTTCGGGTTCTAGAAGAGTAGA
The DNA here is from genome assembly GCA_901482245.1 of Timema douglasi. Taxonomy (NCBI): domain Eukaryota; kingdom Metazoa; phylum Arthropoda; class Insecta; order Phasmatodea; family Timematidae; genus Timema; species Timema douglasi. The sequence continues at coordinate 44,507 of CABEEJ010002966.1, forward strand.
ATATTTTTTGTTTTAAGTTACGAGAAGGCGGGTTGAGAAGATAGTTGGTGATTTCTGATACTTTGGCACAATTGGGACCATTAATCAAATGGGATCGTGATCTAAACGTCCCCAACACTTTATTTCAGTCGGTAGTGTGTGTCTACTGATATAAGGGTCCCAGGGTTTAATTACCGGCATGACCAAACATTTATTATTGGTGAAATGTAGGTTTCCTTTTTCACAGCAATAAATTAACCGCCAGGGGCTGGATGTTGTGCCTGATATAGATTTAAGTAAGTTTATGTCAAGGTCGTCTAATATGGTTTACCAGTAGGTTGGAGTTCGAAATCCGTTATGGTGTAGTGATGATTTTTATTTCCTAAACATTTTCCCACTTAAATACGAAAATATTTCCTCTTTATTCTATCTTCCACATGCCTGCACCATTATTTTAATTAAATACGGATAATCCAGATGGGTAGTATGATACGTCGAAGAATAATCTCACTCGGTATTGTGTTTCCCTACTGAGATGAGTGTCTCGCGCTGTTCCTACTCTGAAGTTAAGAGAGTTTGTGTGTTATGATACCATTTATTATTTTAAAACGTACATGTACTCTGAAATCTATCTCTTTAATACGAAAGTCAAAGTTTTTATACTTGTTAAACCCAATATCGATCAATTTTATGGGAAGTTGACAAATGAGGACTTTTATAGAAATGTATTGACCTGAAGATGTCCAACCGCTATTCAAAATAAAACAACTTTTACTGGAAGTCGGAAAATGGTCTTCTCCTCCTTGCTCAGCCTCCCACTACGCATCTTCGGAACTACTGGGACTATAGCACCCATCTTTGGGTGGGGGGAACCCCTTTAAACCTAAACCAAAAAATCCCCCCATTATTCATCCGGGTCCCCCTTCCTATCAGACGTATCGCTGAAACTGTTGGGGCTATTGAGCACATCTTCGAGTGGAGGATATCCCTTAAAACCTTATAGGGAAAAATTCCCTCCCCAACTACTCCAGACCCCTTACCTCTAGACGTACCTAAGGACCCGCCCCTGCCCCCGCCCTTCCTCTCATTTCCAGCTCCTTAAACCTCTAAACAAAAACGCAGCTTCAGAACTTTTATTAAAACAAAAATTTACGTATCTTTGGTTTCTATTCATTTGAGAAAAATAGTTATTTTTATTAGATTATATAAAGTATTTATCAACGAAAACATTATTTATTTCTATTTTTACCAAGGTACTGTGCAATTAATGCACTGGTTTGCCAGTTTAAAAGAAAAATGAAAATGTTTTTAACATCTTTCTTAGAATGGGTAACAAAAAATAGTATTTGCTATGTTTTCAATAGAATATACCTTAATTAAAACAGTTTTTTTTATATCCTTATTCTACTTATATACCATTTCCCCATTTTTAAATACTTCATTTTACCACAATTATCATTAAACAGAAAAATAACTGGAGCATGTGTGTGAATATTTAGTGAACTAGAATAAATATTGGTCCATTAGAGCTTAGTTAAAGGATACTCAAACGAACTGGAACTAACTTAAATAATAGGAAAACGCAGAATTACAGTACCATACTTAAACGCTTCAGTGGTCACATGGTCAAACGCGTCATCTTCGTGTTATACTGGACTATCAGTGGAAAGGAGGTTGGGGCTAGAATCTCAGTTGGGTATATTGAGCATAGTATCTCCTTAATGGTTTCCCACTTTCTCTCTCCACGCAAATGTGGATACATTTATTGTAAAATTATACCTTTCTTATCCCTAATCTCTTAAATTGAGTGATGTCTGCGTGTAGCCTGAACAGGTAGGCCTACTAAGATGCAGAGGAAAAAACACGACAAATACAGTGAAATACGAATAATATGGGTTAATTTATAATATATTTAAATTATTTATGTCAATATTCCTTCATAAAATATCCACCCATGAGGCCCAAACCTCTATGGTTTTGGTTATTTTATAAAATATTATTGATCGTGCTGTCTAAAGGTAATTTCTTCCCTCCTTAACACACAGTGAAGATTATAAAAAAATAATAAGAAAACATATAATTAATACTTTTTAAATTTATTTACACATAATTATTATAGTTTACATAATGATGATGGCCACATAGCTCGAAACATTCATGAATCTCTTCGGAATTATTATTTTTCAAAAAAAAAACATCAAATTTTTAAATCTCAAAGTGGTTTAAACAACAATCATTTCAAAGGAACAACAACAATGTTGATCATTTAAGTTTTAACAAGTTGTATTTTTCCGTAACTGTTCACACACGCGATCAAATATTTATCCTCGATGGATCGCCTTTTTTAAAAAAATTTTAAACAACGTTCTCACAAATAACTTTTTTTTAAACATACATTTTATTTTAAAACACCAAAAAGTGTCTTTTTTTTCTCTCTCTCTTTCTCGAACGGTTCCTTTGACACGCGGTGAAATCACTGAACACTCAAATGTTCCCACACAAAAAAACTATAGACACTCACCCCCTCTTTTTTTAGTGAAATTTTTACTGTCAGGACGAATACACTTTGAGTAAAGATGCAATCATGAGCAAACCTCCAGCCGATAGGACGAAATTGGTTGTTGCTGAAACAAAGCAAAACAAAACAATACGTTATTAATAATTTGTAAAATATTATAAGGTTTTTATAAAGGCAGGTGTGTGTTATACGAGTTTTATGATAAGGGCCACATTGAACAATAAAAATACCGAGAAGGCCACATTAAAACAAGTATTATCACTATATTAGGAGTACAAGAGAGCAAAAAGATGCGTTGCAGTCGTTTAGAGTCCCCGCATTATTTAAGAAGTTGTTTGATATATTTTTTAAATAATGTTTTCTACAAAATGTAGGCGAATTTTTTTAGAAGGTTTGCAATGAGTTAAAATTTTGAATCTCTGAGTTTAAAGTTAAAAAATTATCAACGATGAATTACATGGAAATGTATAATACTGATATTATATAAATGGTTTGAAACCTTAAGAGAACATAATTTGTAAAATAAAATATGAGGGAAGAATGACCTTATGCACGGTACGATTCCTGAATATCTCATTTGTTAGAGCATTGTCGTTCTAAGTAAAAGTTCCCCGGTTCGATTTCCGTGTCCAGGTGTCATTTTTCAATTTTCAAAAAATAAAGTAATATTTATAAAAGGTTACAACAGAAAATTTTAAATTTATATGCTGTTGTTTTATAGGGTTTATGTAAGCATCACCTTATTTTTATAACAATTTAAACTTTTTAACTGGTCAAAAATGTCACCTAAATTATGTTGAAAACCATTAAAAAATATCAAATCACTTGATAAATAGTCCAGGATTTATGAACGACTGCAACGATTCTCTGTGTCCTCCTAACTAGCTAAAGGGATTACAACGTGGTATTTGCATGATTAGGCTCCTATATAAATACAATAAGATAAACATTTTATTTTATACCAAAAATGTAAAACTCTTTATTTTTTAACACTGTCATGGTTGCAATCATGTTGTTAATGTCAATATTAAAATCTAATACCATATACATTTTTATAATTGCTGACCAATTTTTTACTGTAAACCAAGATCGCTGAGTTTTTAGTTTAATTAGATGTGGAAAAACAACTGTTAATATACGAATGTATAGCCAAAAGCTGCACATATTTGATACATATTTTTTATTTTAACTGATACATATGGATGAAAGAAATATTACATATTTGGCACACCAACATCACATACTAGAAATCTCTAAATTATGCCACATTCCTAAATTTTGTGCTTCCTCTACGTTTATAAAAAATAAAACTGGGGTTATATTGAATGATGGTTCATTATAAGGAATGTGGGTTGAACAAAATATATTGACAGAGCCTCACGTTGCCCAGGGGAATACAAGTTTGACATGCCTATGTTATATAGCAAACGGGCATACTCTCATTCATATTAACAAATCAATACAAGACCTAAACACCAAATTATCGATAATAAAAACAAGATCTTATTGAGGAGTATTGTTTTAGGGGTTAAACCTTTCCACCAAATTATTAGCATTAAGACTTATTTTATTTCTCATAAATGCTTTGGAAAGTAGCTATTGTGACACACTTTGGTGGCCACATGGTCTTAGGCACTATTTTTGCAATAGACTAGACGGGGAGATTGAGGTTTGGATCTCGGGTCAGATGTACTTAGGGTAATTTTTATTAAATTATCTTCCCCTAGGCCAACACGTAAATACGGGCGCACTTACTCTAAATTCAACCGTCCTAATTTTTAAATCATTAGTGTAATTAGTACAAAGGTGTAAAACCCGAACGGTTAGTAATACGTGGTGCTAAGAAAAAAGTATCTTACTTGAGGCCTATAAAGTTCATAACACCTACAATGCCGTAGCCAGGTTGAAACTTCAACGGGATTTGATGGCTTAGTACCCCAATCACTGCAGGCAAAAAAATTCCAGGAATATTTAATGTGTCTCTAATATAGTGTATTTTTTTATTGTAACTAGAAGTCAAAGTTTAGATAGTGAAAATTCTATAAATTCTATATTTATTTATCGCGTAATTTGTATTAGACATGGGTACCATAGGTTTTAAAAAAATATTTCAGAGACTTAGGCATTGATCTTGTCTAGTAGTCGTTGGTATCTTATCTTTAAGAGTTATTCCAGATTTTATAATCATTGAAATTGGTCTACATTATAGAGTAATAGTTTTTGGAGCGCGTCTTACGAATCTTAGTCAATATAATTTGTTATTCGTGAGGAAGGCTGAATTAATATGAGATGTACTCACAATTTTCGTGGAGGGAGGTTGTAAATCCATTTAGTAAAATCACTATCACTACACCTAATTAGGATTCAAACCCCGATCTCCCCTTTATAGGGAGTTTGGTCTATTGTCAGTGAGGCATAAGACCATACGCTACCAATGCGGGTAGATAATTAATTATGTCATTTTTCTATATGTATTGAAACCCTATTACATCCTATTTATGGTGGGAGAAGCGGCCAGTGACAAATAGGAGGAGTTATCATATATCCTTTCGCCAAGCCATATTATCTGCAAGACCATATTATGTTGAGTTGTTACTTTTGGTAGTCAAAATTCACAAAAAACAAATTGTTTTTAATCGTATTTATATTTTAATCATTTTCTGTATTATTGAAACACGAATGTATAAAATAACTGTTTGGATGTTTCTTTTTTTAAATCGAATTGGCTTCTGTGGTTCACATAATAATGCCTTTCAAAGAAGATCTACTAAAAATTCTGCTTTCTATTCATTAATAAGGTAGTGAACCAGTTGAAAAGGGGCGTTTGAAGATATAATACAAAACGGTTTTGGTTATGTTCATGTTTGTTTAGAAAATAAAAAAAGTTTTATTTTTAAACTAATTCTTGGTGTGGCACTTTTTCTAGGTAATAAAAATTTACTTATTTATTTTGGTGGCCAGTTATAACAATATACACTTATGAATAAAATACTTTTTAATTTATCAAATCATATACTATAATATCTCTTGTTGCCAACATTGCAAAATAAAAGACATAATAGATTTATTAATATATTTTGTTCTTTAAATAAGTTAAAAATCCCAAACAAAAAGTAGTCCTTAGGGAAATATAATTAAAAGCATTTGTTAAATCTTTTTATTGATAATAAAGTACTACTAGGCAAATAATAATAATAATAATAATAATTTTCTATCAGGTTGACATAAGTCACTTTCAGCCAATATTTGCAATAATCTTCTGCTAGTCGTCACACCCTTTACTTATTACCCAAGATATGGTCTAGGTAGACATTGGTCTACAACAATACCCATATTTTGCTTTTCACATTTGGTAAAAGTAATTTTTTTGTTTACAAATTTGTACTAATAAGGTAAGGACGAGTAGGCTTTAATTTGGCCTTCCTATGCTGCTCCTCCCCTACCCTCCCCACAATATATATCTTGCTTTCTAAACCAGACAAGCTTAGGCCTATCACCTTTGTCCGCACACTCATCAATACGGTAATACTAAAGGTAAATATGATAATTCGTAATCATTAATCACAATCTTGTTGGTATTATAGTGTTTGTAAGATAAATCTATATTTTCACAAAGTGTAAAGAACACATTTTGTATATTTGCTGAGGTATTTACTGGTATATTTCCCTCGTGTTGTGTAGACACTTTCTTTGAGATGGTGTATTTTCTACACATTCTTTGAAGTAAGCTTATTTACTCTTGCTTTCACCAAAGTTGTGTTAAGACTTTTATTCAGACCTTAAAGATATATAGAAAATAGTTTCTTAAGGTTACATTTTATCCAATAATGTTACTTTTCCTTTTTTATTTTCCAAGCCACCACGTAACGAAGGATTACATGGCTCCCAAATACGGAACATTTATCATTTGAAGTTATTTTCTAGATTTCCACTTCTTCTTCTTCTTCTTCCTCTTAGAATGGAAACAGTAGTTCTGTCCGTACAGTTTGATTTACAAACAGTAGTTCTGTAAGATTAATTTTCACCTTTGATTTACAATCAGACTACTATTATGTTTTTTTTCCCCCTTCATCCCAATGATAAGACTTGATATTGTGAAAGTAACTTCTATTTCAGCACGCCCACCAGTAAAATAACATGTACTACCTGAGCCACTGTTATTATTACTATTATTATTACTAGCACCGCGTCTTACTACCCGTTCGGGTTATACGCACTTACGCTAATGTGTAATGGTAGGGTGATTGTGAGATGAAATGGAGGACCTACAGTTTAACGTGGGATCCGAATCACGGTGGAGGCCTGGCATTCCCCACATTCACAAGATGTCTTGTCAGAGGTGAAGGAGGGGTTTGGTTATCAGATAAATCTGTGCCGGGACCGAGGATTGAACCCCGGCCGCCGGGATAGAAGTCTGACACCTTACCCCTAGACCACCAGGTCACCCGACTGTGAGCCACTGTTACTCTCAGTTAAATTACAAAACGTGGATTATTTATAATTCATTGTTGTGCAGAGAGGAATTAATAGTATAAAAGGCTCGAGCTATCTAACAGCCCACTTCAATAACCGCATGGTCTAATGCTCGCTACTCTCTCGATGGGGAGATCGAGACTCGAATCTCGGCCAGGTGTACTGAGGATAGTTTTTTCATATATATTTTTCCAATCTGCCTCCACGCAAATGCGGGTACACTTCCTATAAATATAAACTTCCTAATCCCTGAAACTATCAGCGTGATTAGTAGATAACCGTATAACGCCAACGGGTAGTCTGACGTGGCGCTACAAAACAACAACTATCTAACATTATGTTTTTAGCAGCGCGTATCACCCTTCATTTGGATCACACGCCTATGTAACAACTACGCTAATGAGTCAGGGATAAGAAAAGTTTAATTTAGATGAGGTGTACCTGAATTTGTATGTAAGGAGAGTGAAAAATCATTTAGGAAAAGCCATCTTCAATTTACTAGACTGGGATTCAAACCTAGATCCCCCCCCGTCATTGGCAGTCCTATATATATTACAAGAGTGATGACTTTGACCATTCGACCAGGATGAGGATGAAGAAGGAATAATTTAGAAGAAGTGTAAACATGTGTTTGTGGAAAATTTGAGTTCTGGCTTATAATAAGGTAGAGTTGAGCAAGGTGTAATATGGATTAAAGGTACCCAAATTTGCGTTAGCAACCTGTGTGAGATTCAATTAAAGAGTCTATTGTTAGAGGGGTGTCTTAGTTGTTAAACTCACCGATATGTTTTAATGCCAATCGATACATTTTAGCAACCTTTTATTTTTGCAAATACATTAGCGAGTTTATCCTTTAGTTAAAATGATTGTTCTAATATATTCCTTGATGTAGAACGCTCATGACGTTTTGATTACCTTTGTGAAGGACACCAAATTCGTTTCTAGAACATGGCATATTTAACGTAGGCTAGCTACACTTTAATATAACCAAGAAAGTTAGGATGACGAGGGTTAAATTGGGATAAAATGTACCCGCGTATGGACCGATCACCTTACGAGTATTCAAACCCGGGCTCTCCATTAACGGTATGATTAACATTTAGCTCACTGATATGGTATCATGATTACTAAAGGAAGTATTCACAAACTATATGTTTTATTCTTTTCAGTTTTGACCTTGAAAGAGAGTATACGATTTAGTTTTAGTTTTTTATGCTTGAGGTTTTAAACATTCATCCTTGGACGTAATGTTGTGTCCTCCATTTTTATTCTGGCCACCTGTAGAACATATTTAGTAAGACCGAAGGAATGGGGTTTGGGGGCAAGATATATCACTTGAAAGGGATTGACCCTTTCATTACTACGAGGGACTTTGCCAGGTTATTTATGTGTGGGAATAAAAATTGGTTCATATATGCGGATTTAAAGAAGGCAAGGACGTTTTGTCAACACTTCGGAGAGAATTTTGCTGATAAATTTTATGAAAAAATATATGGTGCATTTGGGATTTGACTGCAATTTGATAACAACCTTGAGTCATCAATCCGAGTTAAGAGAGATAAATATGATAAAATTTTGTTTTTCTTCCATTACCTCTTCATCAGCTTTCTTTTTATTTAATTCTGTTCACTAAATTAATAAAACATATATTTCTTAACTAATGGTTAATTTACAACTAAATTGTATTTGTTGTTAATTTTTCATAAAAATATTTTGCTAAAATTGGCTATTTAAACTTAGATAACTAGCTTAGAACTATGTTCAGGTGCTCTAAATTCCCTCCAACAAGGTTAAATTCCTGAATTTTTCTCTCTAGGATGGAGGTGGTGCAATATCCCTGATAAATGAGACTAATTCGGCCCCTATTTAGAAAATCCATATGAGCGCCCTTGCCATCCTATTAGATTAAAAGGGTGCATAAGCCCAAAATGAATATGAAGAAGCGGTGCACAAAAATAGGTGTGATTATTTATGTATTATTAATTTGAAACTTCAATTTTTACCAATTCACAAAAATCGTGCAAGTTAACCAAATTTCTCCAATACTTTTAACTGTTCATTTTCTCCTATATAAATTTTGTTCTCACTTGCGTTAAGTTTATGGTAAAAAAATAAATAAAACTTCAAATGAAGGTCACAGTAACAAGATAAACCAAATAGGTCACCACGATTAAAGTGTTTTTATAGTCTTAAAGTTAAAAATTAATGGAAAATAAATTGTCAAATAAATATAAAATTAATTTGCAGCACAATAGGTTTTTATTATTTTTATTTTACTCTATCTAATTAAAATAAAAGCCTATATAAAACAGGTTGATTATAACAATATTTCCCAACATAACCTAATCTTAAATTAGTAGACGCGTTATAGGTCGAAAAATATAAGCTTCTAAAATGTACGATTTTTGTGAAACGTTGATTAAGGAAGCATATTTATTAATGGCAGTCCGAAATAATGCTATAAAGGAGAAATTGAATTCCTTTCCTTTCGCCAAATATTATATTAAAGGTATGGGGTTTGATTTTTGTATATTTATTAGAGCTAACTATGATTAAAAATAGGAATGTTTGTGCAATAGAAGCTGTGGACAGTTAAATAAACAATCATAAGAAAGTTTATCTTGAAGGTGTTCCCCTGAATTGCAATTAATATTTTTGGGTTTGAGCTGCGTTTATGGAATAATTACTTCCGACGTTTTTGACTGTAGTTACAACAGCCATTCCCTGGGTGTGTTTTATTATGAATCCTAGACTATGGCTATTGTATCCAAAGCCGAAACGTCGCAGGTAATTATTCCCTAACACATCGCAAGCCCGAAAACATTAATTCCTATCATTAGAAAGAGATTTTGTAACAGTTTCCTTGTCGTTATTACATTAGGTTTGTGTTACATTATCTAAATAAGTATATGAGCAAAGGGTGATATTTTGTTTCCATTTCCACCCACTCACCTGTGTTGGCAAGCCTCTCCTGAGCCAGTTTCTGGTTGGTGAGCTGGGTGAGACCAGGGGAGATCACCCTGTGCCAAGTCTCGTCCAGCACCGTAGCTGAACACCTCAACTCCATGGTCCTGGTCGGAGTCTGGAAATGGCGCTTTTCCGCCTGGAGTCGCAGGCCTAGCGTCCTGGTGTGCAGGCCTTGGCTGTCCGTCTCATCCGTCGCCGGCTCCAGATACCACCTGTCCACCTGCAACAAACATCCTCGTCTTGAAATGATTTATCTTTCTTCATTTGACTGTCTTTCATTGAATACAGGTACAACCCGTCCACCTGCAATAAACACCTTTGCCTTGAAATCATCATAATTTCTTTATTTTACTGTTCTTTGCTAGCTCCAATTATTATCTGTCCACCTGCAAAAGTAGTCCTCGTATTGAAATACTTGATCTTTCTTCAATTGACTTTTCTTCATCAGATTCAGATAAAATATGTCCACCTGCAATGAAAACACTCGTCTTGAAATCATTATGATTTATTTGACCTCACCCTTGCTAGTTTCAGGTACCACCTGTCCACCTGCAACGAACGTCCTAGTCTTGAAATTAATGATATTTCTTCATTTGACCACGATATTTTTTTTAATTCGACTGTCCTTTATCAGCTTCCCATACCACCTGTTTATCTGAAACAAATACCTTTGACTTGAAGCCATAGTGTTTTTTATTTGACTGTCCTTTATCAGCGCCACATACCACCAGTTCACCTAAAACAAATACCTTTGACTTGAAGCCATTTTTTATTTGACTGTCCTTTATCAGCGCCACATACCACCAGTTCACCTGAAACAAATACCTTTGACTTGAAGCCATAGTGTTTTTATATTTGACTGTCCTTTATCAGCGCCACATACCACCTGTTCACCTGAAACAAACGCCCCTGTCCTGATATCATCAAGCTTTATTTAAAATTTGCACTTTTTATTTTTTAAAGGTAGGTACATTTAATGGCCATTCAAACACTTGTCAGTGTAAAGAGAGAATTAAAGTATACTGTGATAAATAATATGTAGGCCTACAAGACGTATAAAGCCATAAAATATTTTAAGAACGGCTATTTATTAACCTCACACCCCCATATTTGAACCTGACATAGGCACACACCTAATTGGTGTCTATAAAATAACAATAGGCCTACAAGTGTTTTTTTATATTTCCTTTGCAACAACACATTAAAATAATGTAGAAAAAACTCTGGGCAGATGTAAACTTTGCCAATTATGAACTTTTAATCTCCATCGATAGATAATTAATACAGCTTGTATTGAACGCACACATTAAATATATAAAATAATTAATCTAAGGCTACAAAACTTTTATGTGAAGGGTCTTTAAGAAAATGCAAACATATGTATTTTTAAGCCAAAATTGGTTATATTCCACCATTTCCCTGGTGTTGTTTTACAGGTATTGGTAATACTTATAAAAAGTGACAAATAATATTACCTGATGTACGAGTACGTGAATGAATATATCATAACTTATAAAACTGTGAGGTAAGGTCCTCACGATGAAAATGGGACTGAAAATATTTGTAAGCGCTAAACGAGTGTGAAAACCAACAAATATCAGAATTTTAGGAATCATGTGCATATAAAACATATGTTAGATACTCGTTAAAAAAAATTACAATGCTCAGTAAATGTATCAATATTTTGTGTTAACGGTACAGTAAAAGCAACCACTCAGTCCAAATAGATGGGAACATTCTCACTGTCACGAGTTCCCAGCTTAATTCTTTTGAATTGAATCTGTAGAGAGAGAATCCATTCCTTTACACCATGTGAAACCTCGCGATATTGAATTACCACTTAATGACACGTTTCCAACTCTATCTCTCTCTCTCTCCTGGTAAGCGGTAACATTCAATCATTACCGGTATCCTCCCTCTTCAAAGAGAACTACATAATTTAATGTAAAGACAATTTCACGCAAAATAGGGGCTGGTTGGTTGGTTGGCTGGTTTCCACTCGCTGCTCCCCTACATCCTTTTGGCGCACTTCTCCTCCGTCTTCTGTTTCTTGTAGACTTGATCCGTCCCCAACATAAGCCTCAGAATGATTTCCCCGAGTACATCTGTAAATTGTGCCGACGCACGGGAGATTCTTGCGCTAATGGAGAAGAATATTTGATACGGCGTGATGTAAAAAGGGCATAAGTAGTTTTGAATTTGAAGGGAGATCTTATACAACATTTTGATGAAAGCTATATATATTTTTTTATCATCGCGTTTTACGCCCTGTTTAGGCTACACGCATATATAATAATTACTCTAATAGAGAAGGAATGAACAAGGAATATTTATAGAGGTAATAGGCCTGGATTTGCATGGAAGTGGGAAACTATTTAGAGAAAAAACTTCTCAGTAGACCTGACCGAGATTAGAAGCCCATTATATCAATCTTCAGAAGGTCAGTACAACAAGTTAGTGACGTCTTAGATCAGTCGGCCACTGAAGCTGATGATGAAATAATTAATTGTGTATGTGCAACATTAATTATCACAGCTCAACCAGTCAACAAATGGGTAGGGATCAGTAACGTATAATTTATAAGAAATTTTTTAAAAGCATTTTATTTTGGTATGGAGATTTATAACTATTAATAATAAGAAATAATAATTTACGGAAAAAATATCAACATGTTGATCCTAATCATTTTTGCTAAGCATTAAGTATACGTCTATGTTTCAATTAATAATAAAAATTAACTACTTACTTTTTATAATTATATTTACTATTTATTTAATCATTATTTTAAGCTACTGTGTCAAGATTTAATGTCTATATTGATTTTTTGTCAAGTTAACATTAAGATTCTTTAATCTAAATATACTGTATCATTGCACACATGTTTTAATTTAATTTAATACAATTTTGTCTTACTAAATAATTCAAAAAATTTAACTATGGTATTTTTCTTCCAAAATTGAATAATAATATAATTTAAAAATCACATTGTATTTCATAATTGGCAAATTGTATCCACAAGATTTATATGACTACTTATTTCGGAACGTAAGAGAAAGCGTTGCAATAGGTTAACAACTTTTCAGAATGTAATTTATTATAATATCCTATTTATATGATCTATATCCTCATTTTCTTGGAGAGATAAACATTTATGAACAAACACCTTCAAAAACAGCTAAAATATGGGCTGGGAAATAACACTTTTACACCGGAGACGAACATGGAACCTTTTACTTATATAACCATTATACTATCCAAACTCGCATCATCTATACACAACAGTTAATGATTGCTAGTAAGTCAGATATCATGATATCAAAGTCTACTCATTCTTAAGATTAAACCAGGTATTACACTTCGTAGTTGGGTGACATGGTGTCTAGGGGTAAGATGTTGGACTTCTGTGCTGGGGGTCCGGGGTTCAATTCTCGGTCCCGGCACAGAGTTATCTGATTGCCAAACCCTTCCTTCACCTCTGACAAGACTTGTATTAATCACAACTTGCGAGTGTGTGGAATGCCAGGCCTCCACCGTGGTTCGGATCCCACGTTAAACTGTAGGTCCTCCATTTCATGTCACAATCACCCTACCATTGGCGTAAGTGTGTATAACCCGAACGGGTAGTAAGACGTGGTGCTAATGATATTATTAATAATAATAATAATACACTGCCTCGTAATTCTTTTCGTTAAGACTTTCCACGAAGTTAAGTGATAAAAGCAACTAAATTGATGATAAATTGTTCGCTTGTATTGCTTTCAAATTGAAAACAATGGCTGCTTTGTGGCGAATTTGATTATGAGTTTCATTTTCGAAAATTACTTAGACGTTGAAGTTCAATGCAATAGTTGTGACTAAAATAATCATGTTATTTCGTGGTGAGGTATATATTTGTCTTTAAGTTTTCGTCCAGGCAAAATTACCATTACCAGGATTCTTAAGATGATGGAACATTACATTTACACTACGCTTGATTTTATCTTTTAAATAGACTTTACTAACATAAATAATTAGTAAACTAATCATTAAATCATAAATATTTTTTAGTATTATATAGAATATATTTAAATGTTGTCGTTGAAATTGTATGATGAATGTATTCGAATTTCATTTGTTTTCAAAAGAACCATACACAAAAATTTAACGCAAGGCAGAATCTCAAATGTGTACTCTGAATTTTTTCTACAAAAAAAAACCTTTATAGAAATATCAAGATTTGTTTTATAATCTCGATATCCAACATAACACAAACAAAAGAAAACTATTGTGTCATAAGCAGATCAACAGCCAGAAGTTAATTGAAAGCAACCATCCGCAAGCTCGACGAGCATGCCAATGTTTGATGGTGAAATACAACTCCAAGCTTAATGTAACCTAAGATTAGACTTTACGTTTTAAGTCCACGTAGCTTAACAGCTTGCTTTGGTTAAACATGGCACTGCTGTGCTCGTTAAATTGAGATTTGGTTACTTCAAATAATTCTTGTTGTTGATATTCTCGGAACAATAAATTTGTTACCAAGCTTTTGATTAATTTATACTTAGAGATTGCAAGCAAGATATTACAACGTTTTTGCAATTGTTCTTAAAACAAATTAATAATAGTAAACTGTCTATTTTGGTGTGACTACCAATTTAAAGAGTTATTTAAAGCAGTTTGATATTTATTCATACTGTGAGATAAAAACAAAAAATTACATTTGAAATAAAATTTCAAAAAATTATTTCGTTCCAAATATCTATTTGGTCTTCGAAGTCTTGGGACTCTTCAAAAGTAAAACTCAAAGTAGTCATCAACCTTCCAATTATCACCCATTTTTTTCAAAGTGAGACAAAATGTTATAAAAGCTTCTTACACTGAAGACAATATGGAGGAATACTTTGCTAACGTAAACGTTATGTTTTCTAATCTAAATGGGAATTGCGTTAACTATACGACCACTTTTACGTGGAAGTTGCCTCCAGCCGATCATTATACAATAAAATATAATGGTATGTCCTAACGAAAAGAATGTCAAAATTTTATAAAATTGGGCCTGAGACATACATAAGTTTATTTTATTGATTGTTTTAGCACCAATCTTACTACCCGTTCGGGTTATACACTTATGTAATAATTACGCTAATGCTTTTAGTGATTATAGAGGTTATATTTAAAGCTAGTGTACCTGAAATTGCGTGTATGGAAAGTGGAAAACCATTTTGGAAAAACCCTTCAATACACCCGAACCAGATTTTAACCTCTATCTCCCCGTGTTTTTCTCTTACAAATTTAAAAAATCTCATAATAGCTTACAAATGATTGATTTTAGTAAAATTACATTGAATTTAAAAATGTTAGAACAATTATGTTTAAAATGTATTTGTGAAAAGTTTTTATTGTGATTTACAATATCATATTATGTTTGTTTCCCTGGGATAACTTACTTAAGTGTTGTTTACTAAACTTTTATTTTTGGAAATTTTGTTCAAAGCTATAATACATTATCTGAGAAAGTTTGTTCGATTGTGTCTTACAACTGGTTTGTATTTTTTTTTCAGCCAAAATCTATTATTTCGTTTTTAATATCTTACTTAATCTATGGCATTGGGAATCCGATAGTTCATTGCCACACTTACAAAAGTACGCCACCGATCACTACTTGAACTAGTTCTATCCAGTCCACCTCATTACACCCTATCTCTTTCAGATCCATTCTAATGGCATGCTCCCATCTGCGTTTAAATCTTCATACTGGTATCTTCCTAATGGCTTTTCTCTTACTATTAGGTTTGGCAGTCAATACCTTGACTCTTAAACTTGCAACGAATCTTACTGTTAATTCTGAATATTGTAGCTTTATATTACCTATACACGCACGATGAGGAAGGCTAAATTTAAGGACCTATATCCGCCTTCGCGTTTAAGAGAATGTAAAATACTAATACTAAACAGTTTACTATTTCTATTGCATCTATCCGGAATCAAACACTGAATTTCAGAGTAAAAGTTGGGAGGAGTACACCCTACATAATAGCCAATCTTAGGAAACTTTTTTTTATATAATTAAACCTATATTTTCTATTCACCTTAATTTCTATACGTATTTTAGGTCTTGAAACACTTAATCAAATAAAAAATAAATCGTATTTGAACACGTGGGTTAAACGTCAAGATTGTTTAATCTCGTTTGCTGTTGACAAAGATATGTCAGGGTTCGAATCTGGGCAGGGTTTATGAAAGTGGAATTTTTTCTAATGTTTTCAAGTTTCTTTTCTAATTATATATATATAACCGGTATAGGGTGATAACTCTTAGAACTAATTATATAGAATATATTAGATAGTAAAATTGGTTGTTGTGTGGGAGATTTTAACAATATTTAGTGGGCCCCCTCCTAAGGATTACACTTAACGAGAGAGAAAATAAAATTACCTTTTCCTCGGCTGACTCTACATTCGCACAATTACCTTTAAAACTTGAGACCCCTAGGTGTACTTGGGAACAATTTCTGAACAATGCAATATTAATTTTTTAGTAATAACATTACCCACAGCAAAGGTATGATCGAAATCCCTATAAGATTAGGAGAAAATACATATAATACAATAGTTAACAATTTAAATAAAATGAATCACTGAATGAATTGAACTAGGGGAAGCTAAAATAAAAAAAACAATAATAATTAAAAAAATGTGGATTTTTAATATTACGTCAATGAATCCAAATCCAAATCTTACATTTGGATGTCTGGGTAGATACATTACTAAGATTATAATTGAAAAATAATAGTGATTACATATTATATATGCCTTCAATTTATATGTTATATAGGCTATATAATACAAGATAAATAGATTCAAAGTTACAATTTATCATATTTTTTACACCATTTGGATCAAAGATAAATATTGTTTGACAAGTGTGAGAACAAATAAAATTTATTTTAGGTAGGATAGGCTCTTTAAGTAAAACATGGATTGTCTGGAGAATATTAGAATATATAATAAATTAAGTGAATGTTCCTTCTAAAAGTTTTAATAGTTTCTGTTGTTATATTTTGGGGATTAATGAATATAAAAATATATAAATTTGTCAGATCTCACCAGGAAAAAGAAAAATGACCATGATGATTCCTTCTAAAATATTGGTTGAAGAATTGATTCTTCTTTACAGTTTGAATATAGAATTTCACTCAATAAAAATACACATGTTTAGTACTAGGATTCTAGCTCACGTTAGATATATTTTTAATTCACTTTACCATAAAAGGTACTCAATTCTTAATAGTTTTGAGGAGGACAAACATATATTTCGCCCTGAAAGTTCTCAGAGGCTAAGGAACGGACATTTATTTTATTCAAACAATGTTCCAAATATCTTCTTCTAGAACAAAATTTTTTTTAAATGTTATTTTCTTCAAGACCAAGGAGAATATTAAAACATCATAACAAAGATGAAAGGGTTGACCATGATCTAAGGATAAATATAACTTAACATTTAATTTCATATAAAAGTGTAAAATATTTATGAATATGAAAATTATTAAAGAGAGATCTAAAATCTTCACTTCAATCTGTTAAAATCTAAACTAGCTTTAGTTTAGAAATAAGTAAAACTTATTTTCCTAAGAGCCTCTGTGCAGGCTTCTTCTTTGTGTGTGGGATCAGCTCTGTCTAAATGAAAATCTTTTGTGTGGAATCACTTTGGACAAATAAATATCTCACCTCTTTTGTTTTAGTTCTGAACGAAAAACTCTCTTCACTTGTCAACAGCGTATTATGCCTTGCGTAGTCGTGGTCAAACACGAAAATGAACAAGAAGAGCTCAACAGACGACTTCGAACGGTAATTAATATGTTTAATAAAGAGTCAAGTGCTCTCCCATTCTTCAAAATTCGTTGTATTATTATTATTATTATTATTATTATTATTATTATTATTTTAAATGGTGATGGACGATATTGCCTCCAAATTATTATGAATGGACATAAAGTGTGTTTGACATACACGAAAACAGGCAGAAAAACTTTGAAATACATTTTAATTCACCAAAATAATAATAAATTGTAATTTTTTTACAAATTAAAATTACCAAAGAAAAATTATAGAAGAGTGTCAATAATTAACACATGACTGTCCACGCAAGAACGGATACGTTTTTTATACAATACCACTTCCCTCATACCTACTTCGTTTATATTATTAAGTCCAACACTTTAACACTGTCGTTAGCCTGTCTGCCTACTGAGATATGACTCCCGGGTTCTATTCCTGGCATGGACAAAAAAATGTATGGTAGGCAAAATGTTTCTTTCAAAGTGAAGAATTAACAGCCAAGGGCACTGAGTGTTGTGTTTGTTCTGGGTTTAAGTTAGTTGATTAGTCGTAAACTTATATAATTACTCGGTTAAGAAATTACACACTATACATAAATGAGCAATAAAAATAATGTCACTAAACGTGGGTACTCTAGACTAGTAGAATTAAACTATGTAAAAAAAATGTGTTTAGGAAAAATTATCTGTTTTATGTCGTTGTTCCGTTCACGGTCTCATTTCTCTCGCTTAAACTTAAAGAGAGAGAGAGAGAGCACAGTAACAAGAGGATGAGCGTGAGAAGAGAAAGATAGAGAGGAAACAGCAAGGAGTAACACACGAGACGAATAGACCTCATTCTCGCGGGAGCGTAATGGCAGCCAAAAACACAAAACCTCTCTCTTCTAGTGCTGCGCTCTATAAATCTTCCACCCCACCCACCCACCCCATTCCCACCCCTCCCCCCAACCCTCTTTCCATACCTCTCTCAACACATACCACGGCTAGATGAACCACCTCATCTCCGGAATAACAAGTTTCAAAAGAGATTTTCAGATCTCTTGGTATGACGTACTGTTTTCCTCTGAGAACAGGCCCATTTTCTCTTTTCAAGTGGCTGCTGAAATAGTAAATAATCGAGGGTAGATTGTTTAGAGGCCCTTTTCTCCCCAAAATATGTTGGGTTTTTGGGGGGCAATGGCATGATTATGGATTCTAGAAATATTGGGAAAACGTGGTATATAATTAAACCAATAGTTGAGTGAAAAGTAAATCTCACACACTACATTCATATTATACTAAGTGCATCAGGTTAAGATTTATATCGTGTTTTATCGTTACTTATTATTATCAACATCATCATTAGGTGTTCTGTCTTACGACACATCCATTCATTTTTCCAGTGACCTATAACGCACCCTGTTCTTTCCCTCCTCATTTACCATCTAGAATTTTCTTATTTTCATCAAGTCATCCAATATTTTAATCCTTCTTATTCCTAAGCTCCTATTTCCTTCAACGTTTCCCTACATGGCGTCGTGGGGAAGACAATTCCTCCAAAGAATTTGTCTGATCCTGTTTTTTTCGTAACAAGGAATCATATCCAAAATTGTTCCATTCTCACCCCTTCTCCTTAAGATTTCTCAATTTGAAATCCTGTCTGTCCACCTGATCTTCTCAAGTTTTGTTACTAGAGTTTTAATATTTCTCTTTGAATAAATTTTTCTTTGGATTGGATTTAAGGTTGAAATATCTCATATAATCTCTCCTTCTTTTGAAGTGGAAATGTATCCTATAAAGAGGCTATTCGTCGGATTTTAAGTTTAAATTTTTCCTTGATGCTCAAGTAAGAAAGAAACTAAAATAGATAATGTATTCAATATTATATTATATTCATAGAGAATAGCCGTAATTAATATGGTTTAATAAGTATGTCTCGCAATAACATATTTCAAAATTTGTAAAATATATCCCCTGAGATACTTGAAATCTACTATTAAACAAAATACCATTTGAGCTTCCACCTTATTAAAACGAATAAAAAATTTGAAAAACTGCAATGTACTTATTATAATAATTATTATTATTAGCCCCCCGTCTTACTACCCGTTCGGGTTACACACACTTACGCTCATGTGTAGTGGTAGGGTGATTGTGAGATGAAATTAAGGACCTACAGTTTAACGTGGGATCCGAACCACGGTAGAGGCCTGGTATTCCCCACATTCACAAGTTGTGATTAATACACGTCTTGTCAGAGGTGAAGGAAGGGTTTGGCAATCAGATAAATTTGTGCCAGGACCAAGGATTGAACCCCAGACGCCAGCACGGAAGTCCAACACCTTACCCCTAGACCGCCAGGTCACCAACTATGTACTTACATTGTTCAACTTAGGATCAAAGAAAGTTACAAATGTAGTTAAAAAATTGGTCCAAGCATTTGGCACTAATCGTGGGCCAAACAAACAAACAAACAAACGACACACATATTTGGGTGGCCGTCATCTTGAAATGGATAACCATATCGAAAAACTCTCTACATACGTTGTTTGGCCTAGATTTTAAAAATATCCATGTCTGATTTTGTTAAAATTGTTCCACGCTTTTGAAAGCTATCGCGAAACAAAAATCCGAATAGATAAACGGACAGACTACATGTCAAATGCTTTACTCCGTCAGTGATGATAAGAAATAGTATTTTTACGTTATAACCTAAGGCTATTAAGAGCGAAGTCAACTTGAAGCATTATTTTTTTAACTGAAAGGCTGGTCTGAATCTTAGTAATCATTAAAACCATACCCGCTTCAGTGGCCGAATTATCTGAGGCGTCCCTCTAGTGTTGGACTGGCCTGCCGATGAGGGAAATATTGGGCCTCGAATCCCAGTAGAATCTAATGAGGGCACATTTTCCTAAATGGTTTCCCACTCTCGTTCAACGCAAATGTGGGTAGATTACCTCTAAAATGCTTTATTCATTATTCCTACCCCATTAGAGTTATTAGCATGTATGCGTATAACCTGAACACGTAGTAAGACGCAGTGATAGATAAAAAAAATCATAAACAATAATATTATCTTTAAAACATACTTGTAGCTATGTTAATAATCACTTGAAGAAAGCTAAATTGTGGTTACTTACAATAATTTACTAGTAATGTGTAATTTCACTTCGAACGTAATTGAAGATGGGGTAATTGAAAATTATCAATTTTTGTCAAGTTGTGCAACTTTAAAAAAATTTATTTTATAATGTGGGATTCCTGAACGCCTGAACGCTTCTTATCAGTCTTGTGGGTGGCCCAATTAATAGTAATATTGGATACTACCATCAAATTTTTATATGAAAAATCTTTCGTAAAATATAAACATATTTTTTTCGGTCAGAAATAACATTCTACTCCTTTTTTTAGTGTTAATTTAGCATAGAGGTATTTATATTTTTTAAAAGTGACATAACTTGATGTATGAATAATTATGTGAAAGTAGAGATAGTAAATTTTCTAGCTGTCAGATAAGGCCCTTTCTATGAAAATTATACTGTATATTTATATTAAAATTTACTCAAATGACTACAATTTGAGTGAATATGTAGTTAACTGTAGGTTTACAATATTTTCCCAACTCACTTTATCTCTTTTGATATAAGCCCAAGTGCAATACTAAAATCCATTAGAGGAGTTTCATCTGTCATGAATGGGCTGGAACGCGGTGCAGGAACGCTGTCGCTGGTGATACTTGAGTACTCACAGCCAGGATCGGTAGCAGCATTCAACCAAGTCTCTCTTTGAAGAGGTTGGTTGGCTTTGTGACAACCTGAAGTAGTCGAATATGGGTTTACTTCTACCAGCTCCACCATTCCCCTTTCGCTTACAAGTCTCTGCCTTTTACGTGTTTGAACTATGTATTCAACGAATCAAAAAACATCCGAAAAGAATAACCTTGAATCGATCATTCTTTTGTAGACATTTTTGTTGGGTATATATGTAGTTTAAGTTCAAGTCAATATTTTTTTGACGCCACGTCTTACAACCCATCCGGGATATACGCATATGTACTGATTACACTTATATTTCAAATTTTTGGAAGGTGAAATTTAAAGGAAGCGTACCTACATTTGAGTGGAGAGAGAGTGGAAAGCTGTTAAGGTAAAAAAAAACTCAGTACACCCAGCCAGATTCGAATTATTATCTTCCCGCCATTAACAGTCTTGTGTATCGAGAACAACTATTAATGACGTGAGCGTTATAAGAGAGCATGCTCCTTTGTTACACGCTTAATTTATTCTGACATGTACATAAAAAAAAACATTGTTTGTAATTGATTTTCTCTAAAAATTCAGAACTTATTAGGAAAATATTATTTATGAAACTAAATTATAAATAAACAATCGATCAAACAAGTCCATCAGATAGAAACACTGATTCGATTTTAGTTAAATGTTATCTTTCCTCTTTACTACTTGTACCCTTAAATTTTATCTACCAACCACTGCAATGGCCGAATGGTCTGAAAGGCATCCCTCTCGTATTAGACTGGCCTGTCGATGATGGGTGGATGGGAGTTCGATCCCGGTCGGGAGTAATGAGGGTTTTTGTTCCTAAATAGTTTCCCACTCTTTATCCACGCAAATTCCTGTACATTTCCTACAAATATTAACCTTTTTTATCCCTAACCCATTAGCGTAATTAATAAATAGGCATATAACACAAATGGGCAGTAAGACGTGGTGCTAAAATATATATAAATAAAACAAAGTCTTTGTTTGCCATGAGCGTTACGTGATATCTATCGCACCAATAGGTCTTCAATTTTAAAATTGGTAGCCTTTGTGGTTTTACTAAATGGTGTTCTAGTCTCTATCCACGCTAATGTGGGTAGATTACCTCTAAAATGCTTCCTTCCTCATCCGTACCCCATTAGAGTAATTATCATATATGCGTATAAACTAAACAGGAAGTAATATGCGGTGATAAAAAGAAAGTTGTCAAACTGTCTGTCCCGGTCAGAGATGGACACCTTATGACCGATTAGAAGGGCTTTTGAAACTTAAAACAGACAGAAAAAGATTGCTAACCTCGTTGGCCCTAGATTAGATGATATGGAATAGTTTTATTCGGTGTTTAGGATATAAGTTAACATATTAGGGCTAAGGAATGGGAAGTAGAAATAAGACAAATGCTTGCCATCGCCTTTCGTACAGGAGCTGTGAGACAGGAAAGGCGTAAGGATGGGCTGTCCCTGTATAGAAATAAAAGGGCCTTATGTGTGCACTTCAACAAATTAACTTCATTTTCTCACTTTATTTTATTTAAAGTTAGTTTGAAACATACGTATATTAAAAATCAACTACGTATATTCGTGTTTATAATATAGGGTTAAAATAAAGAATCCCTTTTCTTTAAATAAAAGGCTACTATTATAAGAATAAACATTTTCTTGGAGAACTATCTAATTCGTGTTTTCTTTAAACCAAACCATTTTGTTTACGTATCACTGCAATTTACTTATAGATGGGTTAAACTACTCTATACTATTATTATTATTATTATTATAATAATAGATTACGTGTTTCCCAGTTAATGTGCCTCGGTGGCGTAGTTAGTTAACGTGCTAGTTTTGTGTTGAGCTATACTGCCAAGGACAGGGAGATCTAGGTTCGAATCTCACTCAGGTGAACTGGGGGTGGTTTTTTTCTTTAAAAAAATTCCATCTCCCTTTACGCAAATACGGGTTCACTCCCTCTATATTCAACATTTCCTAACCCATTACCGTAATTAGTACCTGGGCTTATAACCAAAACAGTTAGTAAGACGAAGTGTTAATTATTATTATTATTATTATTATTATTATTATTATTATAAGTTTCCCAATTAAAACTTGCAAATAACCTGCGTGTGGGAGTTCAGTCGTGAAATTGAGCAGAGTAAGAAGTGTATGGTACTTTATGGCTGCGTATATGTGCGCGTTCTAACTTCACTTTAATCTTAACTAAAACAATACCTCCTATAACACATGCTTCAGTGAATGAATGATATAAGCTATAATGTGTCACTCTTGTGTTAGACTGGTCTTCTGAAGATGAGGACATCGGGGTTCACATTATGTTCAGGTCTACTGAGGGTCATTTTCCCTTAATAGTTTCCCACTCTCCTTTCACTCATGTGGGTAGATTACCTCCAAAATGCTTTCTTTCTCATACCTACCCCATTAGAGTAATTTTCATAAATGCATATAACCAGATAGAAAAAGAACTTTTACTGCCTTTATATGTATCGTCATAATATTTGTGTTTTAGCTATAATAATAGTTATTGTTATGTCGCAATATGTGTGTTTATAGTGCTTTATATTTATTTTAAGTATATATCATTTTTATCTTCCTAGAATTTATTCATTAGTCACCAGATATGTCCACTTTACACTTTTTAATCTCCCTCAGCTTCACATTCAAACTATGAATCTTAGTCAATTTTCATTATTTATTTATAAATAATTAAACATATTTTATAAGTTTTGGAAATTGTGAGATTGGCACTCAAACGTCCAGTTAATGAAACTGCTCAAACTGAATCAAGTCATTGTAAGACCTCTAAGAAACAACACGTTTGGATGAATGTAACTAGGACTAACCCACTGCGGTAGCCGTATCGTCTAAAACGCTACCCTTGAAATATACTAGACTGCTGATGACAAGGATATCGAGGTTTGAATCTTGGTCATGTGTACTGAGGGGGGTTTATCCTAGATGGTTTTCCACTCTCCCTCCACACAAATTCGGATAAACCTCCTATAAATATAACTTTATTAATGACTAAAACTATTAGCGTAATTATAACATAAGAATTCAACCAGAATGGTTAGTAAGATACGGTGCTAAAAAAAACTAGTTTTAAAACCTTTTATCCAAGCGATGCGCACAGATGGACACGTGGGCTAAACGTCACGCTCGTTTGGTCTGGTTTTCTCGTGGCGCGGAGGTTTGGAATATAATCTTATCATGGTGTGCAATGGGAAATTTTTATTATATAGATTCATTCAAACATGGTTACTTTTTCCCCGGAATTATATCTCAATCATCTACATCTATTTTTTAAAAAATTAAATTAGGAGAGCCTAGGTGGTCAGTGAAATGCGGTGCCAAGATAAAAAAAAATTAAATTTGTATAATGTATTTTAGTGTATGTATATAAAATATAAACATGGCTTAATGCACGCTAAAATTAAGTATTTTCCACACAAAAGGGGACGCAGAAAAAGGTGTAAGTCTCGTAAAGTCTAATTTATGAGAAACTTGTGCGTCAGGGCTCAAACTCTGGCTCGGTATTCTTACGTATATTGTCCTCATTGGATTCTCATTCTCCCTCAATGTGAATGTAGGCACACTTCCACTAAAATTATACCTAATTCAAAACAAGGGTAGGCCTACTGGTGTAATCTTGTGGATATCCCAAAATGTTAGAAAGATGGAATGTATTAAATATGTTTTAAAAACTGTTTTTTAACGATTTAGTCTAGGGGTATGGATTAAGGAATGTAACGTGTTAAAAATTACAAACAAAACATTTTAACACGTACAATCGAGCAAGTCCTTACAATGGTTTAAAACCATGACTACCAGTTCTAATAAGTTATTATATTGTGTGGTAGATATAGACTTGCTGTAACATCAGCAAACGCCCTGCTCACCAACACCTAAACTGCCCCAGCAATCATAGTACATTGGCTTTGGAAGACAACACAAGCCAACTTCTCTCTCATGAGCCGGTTGACAAAGAAATGAGCAAGGGGTCAGTTCAGGAGAGGCCAGCTGGTCGACGAGCGCTCGGAGTCAGTTGGCGCGATGTGTAACGATCCCCTCCCCCTTTTCTGTACTTGGAATAATCATGGCCAATTCATCTAGATCCATCGGTATAAATACGAGCCGGTTATTGGTTCGCGTTACCTTTTTGTAATCACCACTCATCGGAGACACTTCTGCCAGAGATACTCTAGACTTCGTAAAGAAGACCGCAATGATTGTGGTGTCTGAATCACCTCCTCGCCGGCACTAATCGTGAGTATTGAGAGACGTAGTTGATTATGTCGCTGTGTTCTTAAGGCGTAGTTTCTGTTAGTGGAGCTGTGAGCTCTCTCATGTAAATATTCTTAGGACTATGTTTCTTGTAGGTAACACTTATTTGTTCCCCTATGCCAATAAAGTATAGTTTATTTTGTTGGACTGTGAGCTTTATTATACAATATCCATAAGACATAGATTGTGATGTCTGTTGTTTCGACCATTTTCAATGCCCATAAGGCATAGTTTATTATAGTGCGCCATGTACACTATCTTGCTGCGTCTATTAAACTTTGTCGCAAATATTGGGGTTGTAAACAGACGTCATAAACTGGATGACCATGCTCCTACTATAGAATAGAGTAAGAATTAATTATGGAGGATGCCAGATTATGTGTTTCTTCGTTTCATGACGTAATTGGGTCTGTAAACTCACACTAATCTTGTAGGTGTAGAAGTATCTGCTGATTTTAGGTACGCAACCTGTGGAAGTGCTACTAGTCCATAGTAGTGGCTCGTGGGGTTATATTTATTATGTACGGCCTGTTTGAGGTGCCTATAAAGTTGATCGAGTTTGATCACTATCTTGAATAGTGCTATCCTCCCCAATTGCAGGGTAACTTAATGTTTATACTATTGATCGCACTGGCAGTATTGTTTAGGAAATGTCCGGCCATAAAATTGATCGCTTCTAGATCTGGTGATTCGCCACTGACTTGGTGTAATAGATCTGTTTCTTTTCAAGGAACAAATTACATTGTGATATCTAACTCTATTAGGAGTTAACGCTAGCTAGCTAGCAAATGTTAACTACCGCCCTTGTAGCTCCTTAAACTAGGACTAATATTATGCGGTGTTGTTCTTCATATTTAAAGTTATGTATTGTTGTAGTAAGCCGACTGGCATGAATGATAAATAAGTTATTATTTTGATCGCATTTACTATGTACTAATAACATTGTTCCATTACCAATTGTCCTATTAGGAGTATTAGTAGTTGTCCTGTTTTAACGAGTTACAAGATTTAGTGTTTAAACCTATGACCTTAGTGTGTAGGTTATAAGGTTTTCCAAGGTCTTTCACACCAGACTTATCTTAGGCAAGCTATTGATATAACTAAATATATAGATTTATATATTTTCTCATCTTAAACAATAGATAGTTTGAATAATTACAACCTACTTTCTTACTTCTTATTTCTTTATTAATAAACTAACTTTGTTAATCATGTATATTATTTATGTAATGTATCTATATCCTATATTATAGTAAACAGTTTGTTAAAAGGGTGCAAGAAGTTATCTTCTAAAAATTCGCCCACACTAGCGTGAATAAAAGATGGAAAACCCAACGGGAAAATCAAATATGGGACGTCACTTACAAATGACTAAGTAGCGACAAAGCATAATGCAAGTCTAATACATTACATTTACACTATTTTAATGAATATAAACTTATTTGGCTTATGTAAACTTGAACTCATAAATTTATAAATGTTCGTAAACATAATATTTTGATTGTATGGATATATATGTAGGCCTATAGTGACAAAGCTGTAATATACACAGATATCTCGCGTGTATGCAATTGTCGTAAGTGAAAAAACCTGTCATAGCATTCGGGAGAAATTTGTATTCATACCTATCCAGAATCAGAAAACCAGTCAATACGAGACGGAATACTTTGTTAACATTCCCACGATGGCAAGGCACAGAGTTGTTGTGAATTATACACTCCTCTTATTGCCTACTTTGTCACATACTGTTTTGAATCACCATTTCTTATTGTCTTCTTTATCACATAATCGTTGTAAATCACCATCTCTTAATGCCAACTTTATCACAGATTCATTGTGAATCACCGTCCCTTAATGCCTTCTTCAAGAAAGAATTGTTGTAGAACAATGTTTCGAGTGAAACTCTCTTGCAGCGATCTTCATAAAAAGTATAGTGTTTTCAGGCATGAAACTTTACTTATTAGTAATAAGTTATTACAAATAAAATGTTAGCAAACTTTTTAAATTATTGTTGAATACACAGTATTAGTGGAAAATGAGTTTAGTTCCACATGAAAAATGTATCTTAACGATGCTTGAAATGTAGTGTACATCCCTGTGGATAAAGAGAAGAAAAACTAACTAGTTTCATACACGTGATATACGGCGCGTAGGTTTATAACATTTTTTGAACGAACTCCTCAAAGGAAGCTTATTTATTACGAGGAGTTAAGGTTCTTTCTGACATGCATAAGAACCTCACTCTACCCCAGTTTTATGAGAAAGGTGAGGGGGATGTATTCTAGATTCTAAGGTGAAAGCATACAGTGAAATCTCAGATAAATTCATGCGAATCTACGGCGAAGGCATTAAACATGCAAGACATGGTTTACACCTCAAGATAAACTTCTGTCTTCTCTTTACATATAATATTTTGGGGTTGGTTGGGGTTTAGAAATTCATGAGTTTGGAAAATAAAAGATAAAGAAAATAAAACTTCATTAAAAAAAGATTTTATTTTTAAATAAGTAGGCTAACCACTTTAGATACGAGCTCCCTTTCTTTTAGATATATATTTTTTGAAAGTGTAGGTAATGTATAATCTATAAGGCTTTATGCTACCGATAGCGTGGTCAACCCTAAGTTTTAAGGCTTTAATTTTAGTTTCAAGCCTCTGAGGATATTGAACAGTTAGTAAGAGTTTCAGTCAACCTCGATGATATTTGGGTAAGGTGCTTGCCCAGGACCCAATATTGTTTCCTTCAAACCCAACCCCAGTCAATGGATTTTTCTTGAACGATAACATTATGTAGCACAACTTCCTCCAGATGGGAAGTAAATATCTCTGTCCCATGTCAATTGTATCATGTAAAGCAACCCTGAAAGTTATGTGAAAATATATTTCCAGGCAAAAATTGGTAGTCCCTTTCACGCTCGTTCTTAGTAATTCTCGTTTGCTGATATAATCAGTTGGTTCAGAATGGGGATAGTAAGTACAGCAAATAAATATAATAAAAATAAAACTAATAGTTGCAATAAACGTAAGTAGAGGGTTCCGATAGTTACCGTATATCTCAGGGGTTTCCAACTGGTGGCTGCCTTTTTTTTTCTGTCCACGAAGATTCTTGGAAAAATAATCTACTGTAGTAAAATTGATGTCTTTAACTGAGAAACAGAAAGTTTTAACTCTCGTGGGGAAAATCCATGAAAGCTCCGAATGATGTCCATGTTTCATTTCTTCCTTGCAGCTGACGTAGTATATTTAACTATGGAAAATAGTTTAAAATGTAATTAAATCTTTTAAAATTACCACTTATTATTTGATTCGCAATTAAATGCATGTTCTCGTGTTTTTAATTTGACAAAAATTAACCGATTATGATGTGGCTTGGCACTAAACTCGTAGATTAGATTGTGGCTCTCAGGCACTTTTAAGCTGGAAACCTCTAGTATAAATTATCTACGATGGGAGTGTAGGTAATTAACAATTGACAGAAGGTTCTTCATTGCAAACATTGGGTGGAAGCATTATTATAATCGTTTGATAACATTTTTTATTGAGAATATAATATTGTATTACTAAGGAAATAATAATTATTTACAAATAAGTTGAAAATAGTGACTTCCAGCGAATGTTTGTAATAAAGAGACTTATGCTGGCTATCAATTACCTACACTCTCGCCGTGGATGAGCTGTATCTACGAATACTTGACTTGGATTTTTACCCCCGCAATAAACTTCAAACCCTCGACATAATTCAAGGTAAGAACAAAACTTCTATAAATTTTGAACAGGATTGATAAATATCACTAAATATTACATATTTCAATATAGCCTATAATCATTTTTATAACAATTAATACACAGTATTTAAAGACTGATTAGGGATTAAATGACAATCATACAGCAAGCATTAATAAATTCAGATATGAAATTACATTATAATACTATAGCTTTGTTTCTCTGAAGCTTTCTAATTATCAATATGCACTTAGTGGATTATCTACAACTTAAAAATATTTTTATGTGGCAACAACCAAAACTTAGACTTTGGCTTTGATTTTATATCAACTTTGCTTCGAATTTAAATGTGACCTACATACACCACTAGGATTCATTATAATTGTTCAATTAAGTGTTTTGACTTTTGTATTGACAAATATAGATTTTACCTACTCTTATGTCGTATGACAATTAGATTCAGAAAGTGTTGGTTATGTTGATAATTACTGATCTCTTTGTTAGACTATTTTTCTAACGTGTGGTCTGCATGTGCAACAAAATCTTATCAAGTGGTATTTTACTGTGAAATGTTTTAAAAACAGAGGTTTAATCTGTGACTGTACCCTTCTCTAGTGAGTGACAACAAATTACTTTGATGTAGTTTATGTATCAAGACAGAATGACTGCAATACCCTGTAGTAAGTGACAATGCATTACCTTAATGTTGTTAGTGTACCACGCCAGAATGACTGCAATACCCTGTAGTAAGTGACAATGAATTACCTTAATGTTGTTGATGTACCAGGCCAGAATTACTGCAATACCCTGTAGTGAGTGACAATGAATTACCTTAATGTTGTTGATGTACCAGGCCAGAATGACTGCAATACCCTGTAGTGAGTGACAATGAATTACCTTAATGTTGTTAATGTACCACGCCAGAATAACTGCAATACCATGTAGTAAGTGACGATGAATTACCTTAATGTTGTTGATGTACCAGGCCAGAATTACTGCAATACCCTGTAGTAAGTGACAATGAATTACCTTAATGTTGTTGATGTACCAGGCCAGAATGACTGCAAACACCTTGTAGTAAGTGATAGTGAGTTACCTTGACGTCGTTGATGTACCAGGCCATAATGACTGAAATACCTTGTAGTAAGTGATAGTGAGTTACCTTGACGTCGTTGATGTACCAGGCCAGAATGGAAGGGGGATTGGACTTGGCTGAGGTACAGTTTCCCATTACGTAGTCGCCGATGGAGTAAGTAGATGCGATTCCTTCGATGGTCGGATCATCTTGAGGCAGAGCTGAAAAAAATGAATAATTGTTAAGACACAATCACAAACACTGTATCTTATAGGCAGGCTATTAGAGTTTGGAACCATATTTTCTATTACAGGTAATCAGTTAACTACCATTAAACAATTTGGTCTCCATAAAAACAGTATAAAGTGATATTTATCATGAATAAACTCCCCATATCACAATATTAAAGAAAATGACTATAACTTTCAAATTTTCAAAAATCAGTCATTATATTACTAAGCTAACCTTAATGTTGGAAACGAAATTATTAAAATTACGTCTTCACCCCTGGGTACGACAATCCTTAATTTACGTAGGCCTAAGACATTTATAAAAGAATAATTTTCTACCACCCTGGTCCCCTGCCCCCCACCCCCATCACCTACCAACCACATAGGAGATTGTACAATTTTCTGTCACTCTCCTCCTACTTTACTTTACAGCCCCACATTATGGTTTCCAGCCTATGGCAATTTTTTATTCAAGCCATATAGGCCTATTTCCCACTACCGGCTTGCTAGGCCTGTTGTAGCTTCATATGCCTTATAATATAACTTAAGACTGGAACATACACAACATCCAGTCCCCGGCTGTTAATTCATCACTGTAAAAGGGTAATTCCACATTTAACCATTCCGGGAATAGAACCCAAGATTCTTAGTACAGTAGACAGACAAGATACCGACTAAGCTAAGGTGTCGAATCACATCCCACTAATTTAAATCATTTTTTAAGATTTAGTATATTCGATTTTTTTGACGTAAGGATTAGTAATAAAGAGCGACATATATTAGATTCTAGATTAATTGAATTGCCGTAGAATTAGGTGTAACACATCATAATTAAGTGAGATTTAAGTGAAATGTTATGATTAATATATTAATTTTCTGAAGAAAAAGAAAACCCATACGTAAAATGTAAGAGTAGCCCCTAACTGAATTCATTAAAATGTTTCGGCTGCAGTTCCAGATACAGCCATAAATGTAAACCACCACAAATGTGTATGTATATGTATATATATATACATATACAGTCACATGTAATGCCAATGTCTATCATAGCCTCGAGTTTGAAAATGTTTACGATTGCAAAACTTTTTCTTTGCAAACAGAGTTAAAAATCAGCATAAAATTTAATGATGGCGTTATTTTCACCCTAAAAAAGATAGTATCTCCCTAGTGGCGGATTGAATCACACCTTTATTTCATCCTTGTTTGCCGTGATGGTAAACTCAAATATCTATATATCAGAGGGAGTTGATACCTGAACGCTTTTGAGCAGGGTCGAGGCATTTTAGTTTTATTATTATTAGTATCATTAGTATTAACGTTCATCGTAAACCATTGCTACTTGATACGATAAATTGTTTCTCAGCCTGGTTTATTATGATTAGGACCTAATTCTAAATCTTTTAGGAATCCAAATTATTTTTTCAAGAAGAATTTTTTGGCATTTCTTTTTTGTTTTTAATTTTTTCTTGTAAATTTGTTCTTGAGAATGGAGTTGCCTGCTCGGATCTCTCAAAATAAACAATAAAAAGTTGTTTTATCAGTACCTCTAACATCCTGAGCAATTTTAACTGTTGTATCCGTAACACAAACTCTAGATTTGTTAATGTGGTCACAAAATAAGAGCCAAAATCAGAGAACTACTTAGGGAAATTCCCTATCATTAATGTGCTTAGTATCATGCTTTGCATGATTTTGATTTAATAAGTTTCATCAAAACCTTGACAATATTTATTGTTTTTATCTACGGTTCTTCAAAGTATAGGTTTTAAGTCTCAATTTACTTTTTTAAATTAGTATTTAGTTATTATAGATTTCTTAAGTATTTTTAATACTGCATTTTAATGCCTTTTCAGTTTGTACGCCTCTGTAGGAACTAATCACGCTAATGAGCTAGGGATGAGTAAGAGTGAATATTAAGTAAGTGTACCTGCATTTTCGTCGAATTAGAAAGGAAAACCATTTATGAAAACCACCCTCAGTATACCCAACCAGGATTAGAACCCCAATATAGCCCAAACAAGTGGAAGAGGATGAAATTTCTTCTCCAGGATGTCATAGAAGGCAAGTTTGAGGGAAAGAGGAGCTTAAAAAGATGTAGTCAAATATTGAATGACTTAAAGGAAAGAAGAAAATTCTGGAAGCTAAAGGATGCATTGGTGGTTTAATTTCGCTGACAAAAGGAATATACCGGTCGTGAGACAGAACAAATAAGAAGAAGAAGGTATATAAAACAATACAGGACTACTAGCGTCCTCACCTGGGATTCGAACTCTGGATGTTTGAATAAATACACCAATATTCTGCCAACCGTGCTATCTTGTTTTTATCCATACAAAATACAAACATCTAACTTAATTTATATCAATACTTGGCAAGTTTACCGCTACAAACCATGACAACAGTTCCATTTTCATAAAAAGGACCTTTAATATAATACAAACATATTTTTTGCGGCCAAAATTGATAACACAAATAACAAATTAAAATGTTTTTTCATAGGTATTGATAATATCTACCAAAAGGGACAGCTGTATATCACATTACTTGACGTATGAATACGTGGAACTAGATATATCTTTTATAACAGATAAGAAACTTCATATGCCAAATTGAGCTGTAAGATTTCACTTATTTTACGACTTCATAGTTGAGAACTATACTGTGATCGTTAGATATGATGTATTGGGATGCGCTTATGATTGATAATGTTTAGTAGAAATATTTAACTTGTACTTTATAAACAATATATATACATACATATATATATTGTTTAACGAGTACAAGTTATGTATATATATATTGTTTATAAAGTACAAGTTATATTTATATATATATATTGTTTATAAAGTACAAGTTATTAATATATATTGTTTATAAAGTACAAGTTAAGTTATTTTAATAAACATTAAATATATATATATATATACTGTACGCCTGGGAGACATAAATCGCAGCCCATATTGTGGAAAGACTAGCCAGTACTAACGTACTTTTGCCCAGGGGACACCCCAATGTACTAATTGTACGTCCTTTCCATGGAGGTTTTTTCCATGTCCCGCATTGCACCATGGGGTCAGCTACCTTATAAACTAACTGACACGACTTAAAAATCAACTCCTTTAAGAGAATAAAAACACTTAGTCACTAGGACGTCAATGCATTACTGGTAAATGGAACACCTTATAATCGAAAAGTATACATTTTTCGTATAATACAAAGTTACATTTAAACGTAAAACGATTCATCCGAGCTATTTGAATTATAATACTTCAACATGGGAGTTTATGGAACTCAATAAAATGTCAATGTTTTGGAATTTGTTTATAGCAAAACTTTTTTTTGACAAAATAACTAAAATATTGCTCCAGTTTAAACACATTCTAATTTTCTTCACATGGTGATATCAACAATTCTTTAATATGTGTCAGGAGTATATTAATATTTGAAGAGAAACCTTTTTAATAAAAATAAAAATTTGTCATTAAATTGTAGGACAACTTCGACCGACGTTAAACAACGGTTGATATCACCATCAGAATAAAATTAAGCTCTTATGTTTCGACTGGAGCAACCCACTTGGGTGGCCGCGCGGTATAACGTGCTACTCTCATGTTAGATTAGACTGCTAAAGACGGGGAGATTGGGGTTCAATCCCAGTCAGGTGCACTGAGGGTGGTTTTCCTTAACGGTTTCCCAATCCTCATTCACGCAAATGTGGGTGCACTTCCTCTAAACTAAGCTTTCCTAGGCCTTAAATCACTAGTATAATCAGTACAAAGGCGTATAATCGGGACGGGTAGTAAGACGTGGAATTAGAAAAAAAATATCTCCTAGAGCAGTTTTTTATTTATTTTGACAAAACATATCTTGCTATAAAAACTGCAAAATCACTCACCTTTTATCGTGTTCCCTACACTCTCACCTTAATCACTTTCAACCCCACCTTGGTGTGAACCATATTTGGAAATAAATAACCATTTCCGTGAGATTTCTAGACGCCTACAACGTGTATTAGCACCTTAGTAAGTGGCTCCCTTAACTATTCAGCCACGAAAATTGAAAGAAAAATAAGTTTTCCTGAAAATTTCCCTGTCCAAGGGTGGATCCATTGTATGAAAATAGGTTTGCCTACAGTTTGAGGGTGTACATTAGGGGTCTTGATGCGTGCTCTCGTTTCAGAAATAAGATTCCAGATGGGAGATTCCCACGAAATACATCTCTCGTCTCTTGAATACAGGATGCCCAACGACTTTTAGTACTCCTTGTAACATTTTAAAGGATTCAAAAATGTATATACACAATGTTTTTCATTTATTTATTTGTTTATATTAATTTTATATAAACTGGGTGAGGCATTTAAGTTAATACACCAGATTATCCAGAAAACGAAACATTTTAGAAAAAATTTTATTGAATAAAAGCTTTTTTTTTTTNTTTTTTAAGGGGAAAGAAAAGATAAAAAGTTATTTTTGATTTGGTTGACGTCTTCAAAATTTTTAAAGTTCAACTTTTTTTAAATGAAAATTTATACTTTTTTGACACCATTTATTTTGAAAAAAAAAACTGACACTTTTTTATTTGACATACATTTTTGAAGATATTTTAGCTTGTATTTTTAATATCAATTTTTATACTTTTTATTTCATCATTTTATTCTTTATTACGTTACTTTGATAAATGTTCAAAATGATTACCATTAACATCTATACACTTTAAATACAATATACATGAAGTATAAGGCAGTTAATGTTGTAAAATCAGTAAAATAGTTTCGGATCTAGGCAGAGGTACAGACAAACAGAAGGACAGATGGACAGACGGACAGACGGACAGAAAGACATACAGACAAACGGCATTGCGAAAACAACTTTTTTTTTCAGGGGGCCATGAAACCTCAACAGTTATCTAAATCTCAAATTCTATTTTTTTTTTTTTTTTTACGATCACAATAATTTCTCTCCAAGGTGTCGAGAGAAAATAAAAATATATTAATAACTATTTGAAATTTTCACAGCCACGCTAGGAAACACGTTTCCTTAACTCTGCTTGGCGGACTTAAGTTTAATCGTTCTATATTTTAGATCTTAAGCTTGGAGCTGTAACAGTTGGGGCTGCCAAAGTTGTATGAACAATGTGAAAAGTTGCTGGTTTTTTTATTGAATGCTCGGGTTCGTGAACTTGCACAAATATGGTATTTTAGTATTTTCTTGTTCCATAGAAATAGATCTGTACATTCTCCCGTACAGTGTGTATGTGTGCTTATATGTGTTTGTTGAAGAAATACTATCAAATTTTATAGTACTATAAAGTGAATCTATATTATTTAAAGTCCAATTTTCATAGGAATAACCGTTTAAAATAAATGGCATGGAACTCCGCACGGACTTTCTCGCTCTATTGTTTAAAAATGGAGATATTTACTCAAAATTCATGATATAATATACACTAGCATACCCGAGAACAAATTGCGCTATACATATGTAAAACATTTTTTGACTCACGGTTTTAAATTTCATAATTTTATTTTTAGAGAAATAAGGTCTTCATTTGTTTAATTGGACCAATAAAAAATATCGATATTGAGTCACCAAGGGTCAATACTTTGTATTAAAATTTAGACTTCGGGTTAAAATTTTCGTCATTTTACTAGGGGATGCACATTTTATGGTAATCGCATTGCTACTAAGTTTCTCCTATAGAAATTTTGACCAATAAAATAGGTAATTATTGACTATTGAGTCTAAAATTAGTTAGATAAATTCGCTATAACCGATTTTGAGAAAATGGAATTTTTCTCTTTTCACCATTAGTAAGCTGCTATTAATTTTAGAGTTAGACAGAAACACAGTCAGACGGCGTTGCAAAAACAATTTTTAAGGTTTGGGGGGTCATTAAACGTCAACATCCATCAATTATTAGGGCTTGATTTTTTGACGGTTGTAATACTTTACCTTAAAGTGTTGGCAAAGTTAAAAGAAATATATTTGTGTATAGCTTGAAAACTTTTGGTTTTATAAACATATGTTTTTGGTAAGATATATATATTGTAAATAGATCCACATGGCTGCAATGATAATTAATATGAATATATCGAAGACTTACGGAGATAAAATTAAAAATTAGAGTTTGTGCATCAGACTGGAAACCTTAAAGTCACTTTGATGAAAAGTTGAGAGTAGCCATCTGGTTTGTATTATTGATCAAAGCTTAGAAATGAAATCTAATCAAAATCATTAAAGCCGATTTTGATAAAATCGATATTTTCTCTTACCGCCCTTAAGAAAACCACACTTAATTTTAGGGTTGGATATCCAATTCTAAATATTCCTCGGGTTAAACCCATGAAAACGCTAGATACCAAGTTTTAGCCTAATTGGTAAAATATTAGACTCTAGACCGAGGTACAGACTGACAGACAGATGGCATTGTGAAAACCACTTTTTAAGGTTTGGGGGTCATGAGACGTCGGAATCAATCAAAATCTCGAGCTTTTTTGACGATCAAAATACTTGCTTTACCTGTAAGTTAGCGAGAAAATAAAAATATTGATATTGGTTCCCCAAGGATCAACCCTTCGTATTAAAATGTCGACTTCCGGTTTAAAAATTTTGACATTTTGTCAGGGGTTGCACAACCTATGGTTATTGCATTGCTATTAAATTCCTCATTTGTAAATTTTGACCAATAAAATAGATTAATATTGACTTTTAAATATTAAATGATAAAACTATATCATTGGTGTACAAACATTTACCCTAAAATGTTGAAAGAAAGAGAACATACAATTTTTGAGAGACTTTCATTTCTTACTCTATGTCATTAGATAATTACTGCGTTAAAACTTAAGTAGTATCTCTTTACAACTAAAGCTCACAAAATTGTATTAATATATTTGCCAATGTCTCAGAAACGGTTGGTTTTATGAAAATACATTTCATTTAAAAGTTTTATTTTTTATTTTTAATAGTAATACAATTTTGCAATGATAAGTTATTTAGTATGTGAAATAGTTGCGGAGAAACTGAAATTTCTACTTCTGTAAAGTACCCTAAAATTCATTTTCATGGGAAAATTGAGATTACCAGTTTATTTATAATCCTAATCAACGCCAAGGTAAGAATTTTAATCAAAATACTTAGAGCCGATTTTGAGAAAATCGATTTTTTCTCTTTTCACTTTTTACTAAACTACTTTTAATTTTAATTTTAAACAAACACACAGACAGACGCCATTTCAAAGACAACATTTTAGGGTTAGGGGGGAGGGGGGCATCATGAGACGTTGGCATCCATAAACGTTTCAGGTTATATTTTTTTATGGTAGCAATACTTAACCTTTAGTGATCGAAAAGTAAAATATATGTTATTTGCGTATAGATTGAAAGTTATTAGTTTTATAAAAATATGTTCTGAATAAATTATCTGTATTATAGATAGATCTACATATTTGTTATGAATTATGATAAATGATTTCATATCTCAAATCGTTTCGGAGATATGATCAAAAATGTGAATTTACGCATCAGACCAGAGCCCTTAAAGTCATTTTTCCGAAATATTGAGAGTAGTCATTTTGTTTGGAATATTTATAAATCTTTGAAATGAAATTTAATAAAAATCGTTAGAGGCGATTTGAGAAAATTGACTTTCTCTTTTTGCCCTTCAGTAAACTACCCTTAATTTTAGGGTTGGATATCCAATTCCAAAAAACCTTCGGGGCAACCCTATGATGGCCCTAGAACAAGTCTTATCCCGATCGGTAAAATAGTTTAGGCTCTAGTCAGAGGTACAGACAGAGAGACGAAAATTCAAAAAACAGTTTTTTAGGACTATGGGGTTCATGTAACGTAGAGATTCATCAAAATCTCGAGTTTGAATTTTTTGACGATTACAATACTTTCTACACCTGTAAGATAGCGAGAAAGTAAAAATACAAACATTTTATGTAGTCAAGTTCACCAAGTTTTTATATATTATTTGGGTGATTTTATAGGTATTGATATCATTGGTGGCATCTGTAGATTACATGACTTGACGTATGAATATGTGAAAAATCTAGAAACACTTATATCAGTCCTCCTATGAAAATTGGACTGTAGTAGTTTTGTGAACGGTAGAACTCGATCCGTCCAATAAAGTTAAGATATCTGCTATAATTTCTTCTTCGATTCTAACACGATATTATTTCTTTCTCGCGTCAATATAAAATATCGTAATCGTGAAAGTATTTTTTATCGAGAGTATTATGAATATTAACATTTTATGTGAACCTGAACCCAAAAAAGTTAGTGTTAAATACAGTGTGTCAAGGATCAACAACTGTATGATGGATTTTATTCAAATTTGATATTTAGATTTTATAGGGCTATACCCACGGAATTTTTATTTTTACTTTGGGCTCAGCCATCATACTAAGGGTAGTTTACTTTTGAATGATTTTTTTTATTCCATATTTTTCAAAAATTACTTTAACGATTTCGATGAATATTAAAAGACAGAGGCTGCAAATCGTAGTAATTATTTATATTTCAATACATTTAATCAACACTTTTCTTAAGATATGATTTATTATCACTATACACGCATAGAGGTGGCTATATTTAAATAAAAAATCTTATATGCTTACACTATGAGATTCAAAGCCCTTTAAATCCTTTTTTTTAGAACATTGGCTGTGTTTGCTACTTTAAATATTTTATTATTAATATGTTTTATATATTTAAGATCATATCACCTCATATCAGGGTAAAATTGTTTTATCAATATATACGTTTAAGTTGAATACATTTTAAAAATTATATCCATCCCAAATTAATTCTTGCATAGATATTACAATAAAATTAACAGTACATCGAAACTAAAAACTCAAAAATAGATAATTTAAATCTAAGTCTTTCACTAGCCAATTTAACCTCAATAAAATAAGTGACTAGGAGCTAACGATGGGCCAGGTAGAAAAGGGAAACCACATTAGCGTGGAGAGAGCCTTATAAAATCAAAGTAATTAATCATTATTATTATTATTATTATTATTATTATTATTATTAGCACCGCGTCTTACTACCCATTCGGGTTATACGCACTTACGCTAATGTGTAATGGTGGGGTGATTGGGAGATTAAATGGAGGACCTACAGTTTAACGTGGAATCCGAACCACGGTGGAGACCTGGCATTCCTCACATTCACAAGATATCTTGTCAGAGGTGAAGGAAGGGTTTGGTAATCAGATAAATCTGTGTCGGGACCTGGGATTGAACCCCGGCCGCCAGACAGAAGTCTGACACCTTACCCCTAGACCACAAAAAGTAATTAATCAAATTTGTCAAAACACACCTCACGAATTCAATAAATATTTTAACCTCAAACCTCGTCAAATAAATTCAGTGTATTGTTATGCAGGCCTGACACTTTAAACAACTCTATCACCAAAGTGTATACCGATTATAGGTATATTATTAGTATTTCTATTTACAAACATATTTTAGAGCATTTAAAGCTAAAATCATTAATAAAACATCATTTCTGATAATTTGTGACCTCAATCATTAGATTGTTTTTGCTATCGTGTGAATATACATCCAACAAGGTCACGAGCTTAGCCTGGAAAGTAAAAGAGGAACACTAAAATGTGTCTGTGAAAAGCATAAAAAGGATGGTAGTGGAAGGGCCGGCTAATAAGGTTTACAAAGGAAACAGTAGACCGTCAAAATCTACAAGAGGAAATTAACACAACGTTCGTTTGTCATTTCCACAACAAGCTAATTAATTTTTCACATATATAAAACTCCACGGGGCGGAGAAATAATTCATTATATTTTTGACTTTTTTTTTACAGAATATTTAAGCTTTGTTGTCCTTTGTTGTCCTTGGAAACACCTAAAATAAAGATATTACATAAAATTAAACGGTTGGGTGTGCACTTGCTTGTTTGACTAACACAAAGAACACGGGTTTGAAATTCAGCCGAGGTCAAGTATTCTACACAATGTGTCTTCACATCACTTTCAAGACGAATTCTGTTACATTTTTAAGGAATGACTGTTATTTTAGATTAGAAAACTCAAATCACTAACAATCAATATTCTGAAAATTTCCATATTTTCTCCTATTGTTTGCACGACATCTTACTACCCATCCATGGTATCCTCATTTAATTACACTAATGCAGTATAAATAAGAAAAGTAGAGTTGTTTAAATATTAACCTTCCCACATTTGATTGGAGAGAGAGTGGGGGAACAATTAAAGAAACATTTGGTAGGCCCAGTATGTACACGGACACCAAACTTTCGCCAATGACATATCAGACCGAACCAGCATGACGCCTTAGTCTGTGGGTTCATAAATATAGGTGTGTACCAGTATAACTTGATTTTATTATGACTGAACATTTGAAGCATATTTTAGAAAATACATACATTTTTTTGCTGATAACATTAATATTTTACTGTATTATTAACGTGATTTATCCTCTATCAAAAGTGGCAGATGCGGACTACATTACTTGATGTATGAATAAGTTAAAGTAAAAACAGTAATTTTTTCTAGCTTTTGGATAGTATCCATTTGTAAGAAGAAAAAAAAAGTGCTCTTATACATCAAATCTAGTAAATAAAGTCATTCGACAGTGATCAAAACATCACATGTTTAATTTAAAGAAAGCCCGAAAAATATCTTGTAAAAACGAGTGTCTTGTTTTTCCTGAATTAATTTTAAAATAAAACACTTATTTAAGGTGCGGTAGAAGATAGCGCGAGTAATTTTACAGTTATTATAGCATTAAATTTTTTTTGGCCAAAATAAATAAAATATTTCTCCAATAGCAACATAGAGTTTATTTTTCTGCACATGCTAATATCAACACATCTTGAATATCTGTCAAATGTATCCTGGAATTATGTCAAAACTTTCTCTATTTATTTAAAAAGTTTTGACCAAATTCCAGGACACCCTTGATATATATTTAAGATCAGTTGATATTAGCATGTGCATAACACTAGACTCTATGTTGCTACTGAAGAAATATTTG
Source organism: Timema douglasi (assembly GCA_901482245.1). NCBI lineage: Eukaryota > Metazoa > Arthropoda > Insecta > Phasmatodea > Timematidae > Timema > Timema douglasi. Next base: position 86,365 of record CABEEJ010002966.1, read on the forward strand.
ATTTATTTTGGCCAACAAATTGAAATTCTATAAAAGATGTAAAAATACTTGCGCTCCCTTCTACCACACCTTAAGGAATGAGTATGGAAAAAATCTTTTAAGTATTATGTTCAGTATTAGT
>CABEEJ010002967.1:0-41758 GCA_901482245.1 Timema douglasi
AACAATTAAATATAGAATTAATAATAAATTGCTTGTAATTAAAATATAAATTATTTTTATCTGATTAATCATATAATAAAATTTTTCTTGCTTTCGTCTGTGCGAAAATATCAATGACCTCCTCATACTTAATTTTTTTTTGTTAGATATTTCAAATTTTAGTACTTGCCTGATTAATTATTTTAACAAAGAAATTCTACCCTCAAAATGGTACTATGTTTCGATAGTAAGAGCGCAATAAAATAAACTTTAAAATTTGGTCTTACAGTTTACAGAAAACCCAATCGATTTTTAATTTTAGTCATCTTAAAAATTTTGGTGCCCCTCAAAATTTGCCGCCCTAGGCCCGGGCCTCACGGGCCTAAGCCTAAATCCGCTACTGCGTAAAACACTACAATTTACACATGTTACATGTCAATGAGCGATTGTCATTGAGAGAGAAAGGTTCCAGATCAGGACAAGCAACATAAACCTTACTCCATCCATGCTGGGTGTCACGTGATGGCACTGTTACACAGAAACGATTAAAGTAAAGCCAAAACATCCCCTAACTTCTTGTGGCTGGTGCAAAATTCTCCGTTTTCTCTTTTAATATGAATCAATAACTCTTAGCTGTATTTGACATCCCTAGGATTCTTGGGTTTAGTTGAAATTGTTAAGTTAGGTTCGAAGTTAGGAGAAACTTGAAAAAATCAACAATGTATTGTATAAACTTCGAATTATCCAAATATTTCCCTCTAAAATTTGAATTGTTATTTTTTTCTATCGATTTAAATAAGAATTTCATGGGAAAGAATGGTGGATTCAAATTATCCAATTATTTGAATTAGCCAACTTCGAACTAGCCAGATCCTACTGTATTTGAAATTTAGCACTGCACCTTATTACCTGTTCAGGTTGTACGCATATGTACTAATTATTCTGATGAGTTATAGATGAGGAGGGTTTAGATGAAGTGTAACCACATTTGCGTGGAAGGATAGTGAAAAACTATTTTGTAAAAAAAAAAACTCAGTACACCCAACTGGGATTTGATACGAACCTCAATTTCCCTGTCATCAGCTAGTCTGACACGAGACCTTAGACCATGCATCCACCAAAGCAGGTAATTTTATATTTAAACTATCTGGGTATGAACTAATAAGATAGAATCTATAGGTAATTCACCCGCATTTGTTTGGAAGTTAGTGTGGGAAACCGATAAGAAAAACCACCCTCATTAAACCCACTAAGTATTCAAATAAGGATCTCCCTGTCAATGGAAATCCAGTATATTTCAAGAATGATGTCTTAGCTCATGCAACCACCAATGCGTGTTTCAGTCATAATCATGTGCAATTGAGTTAACATGCATGCTTACTACATAGGCCTACATAAATAAATACACACCTAAACACACTGTTGCCTTAAGGGGGTAGGCAAATAACTTTGCATCTAGCTCATAAAACATCTCCTTACTTAAGCCCACTTAACTAACTTTCTCCACACTTCCCTTTCTTTGCATACTCCCTTCACACCACCCATACACCGAGTTAACCTAAAGTTTTAACTGCAGTGCATGCAAAGGAATCATTAAAAAACTTTATTAGGCCTGGTCTACTATTCTTACCTGCATTAGTGGGCGTGTAGACTAAACTTCAAGCTCATCAAGTCTGGTTTGCCATTGGTGGAGAGTTTCCAGTTTGAATCTTGGCTGAGTGTACTGAGGTTCCCCCCCCCCCATCCTACCCCCCACCCACCCTAAATGGTGGCCTATTGTCTTTCCAGCCAAATGCAGATACATTTATGCTAAATTCTACTTTTCTTATTTAAAACCTATTTGTTTTATTAAATGTGGCTAGCCCAGGCAGGTAGTAAGGTGCGATGAAAAAACAAAAAATGAGCCTCCATGTTTAATTGAGTTAAATAGCACTTGAAAATTGTTTCTCATATTTTGTGTTGTGTATGTGAGGTTCTGCCATGGCTGAGAGTACTAAGGAGTAAGTCTTAAGAAAGATTTATACCTAGGAATAGATATATATCGCTTCACAACAAAGGGTGAATGGAGTGTGACTAAAAGGTTTGTTTTGTTCTCTTTGTCATAACAGCCTCTCTCACTCACACGTGGCAAAAGTAGTTGTGCTCTACTCCAAGTGGGAAATGTCACAAAAACATTGTTCTAATAAATTTGTCATTTTAAAATGTAGTTTAGATCTGAAAACTTGTTTTTAAAACCTTAAAAAATTAATCACCTTGATCAACATTATACTTTTATAATTTTTAAATTTCTAAAAATCTGGTTATAGGAGCACTTTTTATTTTGACAGCAATGATGTATTTTTCATCTGAGTTTTTCCTTATAAAATTAACCAACCTATCAGGCAACTATCCATTGGGAGGTAAGGAGTACTACATTCTCTAAATTCGTAAGCTCTCAAAGTTTATCTTTGAGTTCTATCTAGGGAATTTCACCTTAATGAGGCAGTCTTGAACACAAATAGACCAGATATGAAGTGCGTTTGAGTATCTTGAATGTGCATTGATGTGATGCTTGGTTCTTCAGGGGCCCCCCTGTTGTTGTGCGTCTAGGGGAGTACAACCTCAGAACTAACTATGAAGATCCAAAACCAGTAGACTACTCGGTGGCAGAAGTGATAAGACACCCGGACTATAAGTCATCTACACATTACAATGATATTGGTCTGCTAAGACTGTCTCGGCCAGCCGAGCTCAACAGCTTTGTGCGGCCTGCATGTCTTTATAGCAAGAACATGTTTAATGTCAACAAGACCACAGCCATAGGGTGGGGAAATATTGACTTTGGTAAGATGATAAATTAAACTTAATTCTTCATTTATGAATACTCATTAATATTATGATCATTGGTGTTTAAAGGTGCATCAACACTTTCAAGCACCCATAAGGTTTAAAAAAAACGTTTGTCACACAGAAACTCTTAATCTGTTCAGGTAATTTTATGTTTCACTTTAAGACTCATCATCAACGTCCATGAGGTAATTAAGTAATTAGCACTGTAGAAAAATAAATTCAAAATAAACTATAATAACCATAGGGAAGGGATTTAAATACAAGATTTCATCTGAGTACAACTAGATAGTAAAATGTAAACGAGTTACAAAAAATGCTAAAAATAAGTATCAATATGAGATAAAAACTAAATAAGGCACTTTATAAAAATGAGTCTCAAATAGTGTTAAAAAGATGATCTTAGTGTATAAAACAGAGTGAACAAATAACTCATTTCACATTATCACTCATTAAAAGGTCACCATTACAACCAAGAGCCAGGCATACCTGCATCACAAGAGATTCTTAAAAATGTTCTCATACTAGAAGAAAAAATGAAAAATTATGTAGCCTACAGATCCTGTCTTACCATTTATTTGTTTTTGTTCCTGATTTTTTGAACCTGGATCTTTTAGAGGGGGCTAGAGAATTGAAGATAAGACTAAGGTAATGTGGGAAGTTAACTTGTATCTACTTTCATGCAAAATTTGTTACCCCAATGGTAGTTCTCCCAAGGAATTTTCAGAATTAGATATTGAACCCTAAAATCAAGGCTAGTTTATTGAAGAGCAAACAGAAGAAACATAGTTTTTTCAAAATCTGTTATAATGATTTTGATTAAATTTAGTATCCATACATTGTTTAACATTGCAAACAAAATGGCAGCTCTCACTGTCCCATGAAAACGACTTGAAAGATACTTTACATAAGCAGACATTTTCAATTTTATAATATCTCTGTGACTATTTGAGATATAAAATAACTTATTTATGTTAAGAATCAAATAGCCAAAGCTATTATATTTGTTTTAGTGAGAATTTACTCCCATCTAGATATCATATTCTGAAAATTTTAAAATGAAACCTGGACACGGGAATCAAACCCATACAAGTGGCAGCAATAAGCCAACTACCGAGTCGAAGCTGGCTGCGTTATCTGATAGCTCGTGATATTAATAAATAACACATTTGTAGCCGACGATTTCCGCACACCCATTATAGACTCTGTCTTAAAATATAAGGGAAGAATGACCCTGGGCACAGAACGATTCCTTGATAGCTCAGTGGTTAGAGCATTGGCGTACTAAGCCAAAGGACCCGGGTTCTATTCCCGTATCCAGGTGTCATTTTTCGATTTTCAGAATATGTTATCATTGTTAAGTTATAGATCTACTATTAAAAATAAAAATCTTTCATTTGGAAGCTATTTTTATAAAACCAATAGTTTCTGAGCTATAAGCAATATATATTATATTGCTTATAGCTCAGAAATTGCTCTTTGGAATTAAAAAATTTATTTTTATGCTCTTTAATGGACAAATATATTGCTCTTTTCTCAATCTTTTCGTGGCAGTGTATATTGTTCTATTTATGATCTTTGTGTTTCTGCAACAATGTATATTATTTCATTTCACAACTTTTACTAATCTTTAGTAAATCTCTAATTTAAGATAAAAGAGAGAGAAAGTCTGTGCTGTGCATTATACAATTTTTTTTTCAAACTTTGAGTATATAAAGCTATTTAAGTTTTTTTAAACCAAATATTATATATTTGTTTAGTTTTAACCTATTTACAAAAAAAACAACTAAATAAGTAATTTTTCAATGCTGTTAGTAAATGTATGTTCAAATATTATCAACCTATAAACCTTATTTTATTTATATCCTCAAAATAATTATATTCAACACACCGCAAATACTCCATGAATCAATAAAGAAATACATCTGCATTAAAAAGCTTTATTATAATTTCTGCCTGATTAATTTCAATTGTAAACCACACTTAACCATATAGAAAAAAACCTATCCAAGATTTAAAATAATTGGACCCTCATAGTAAGTAGCTATATTGTTAATGTTTTACTTTCTAGCTGAAGATCCAAGCGACATCTTGTTGAAGGTTTCTCTCAGCATTATCCCTAACAACCAATGCAACCAGATGTACCATTCTGAATCCAAGACAAACGAACTCGCACAAGGAATATTGCCCTCAATGCTTTGTGCCGGAGAACTGGCTGGGGGCAAGGATACTTGTCAGGTGAGTTTTACTAACCTCAACATAACATGGAGCTGAGGGAAAGCATACTCATCAGGTAGGTTATACTGTTCTCAACATAACATGGAACGGTGGGCAAGGATACCTATCAAGTACATTATATTGCCCTTAAAATAACATGGCTCTGAGGGAAAGGTAACTCGTCAGATGAGTTATAATGGTATGCTCATGAGTTATACTGCCCTTAATGGAGCTGTGGGCAAGGATACTTGTTCAGGTGAGTTATATTGACCTCAACATAGCACAAAGTTACAGGCAAGACCATTTGCACTGAGGATGGTTTTCAAAGTCTGATGGTTACTGTTGTTTTTTTCATCCTCAATATTAATCTGGGTACATTTACTACAAACTAATATTCACATCCTGATCCATTATATTAACTAAAGACTAGCTCTTATATGAGAAATATAAATAAAAATTAATATTTTCCAGCAAAATATGAATAAATTAATGCTTAAATAACTAGAATCTTCTTTACAATCTATAATCATAATTATTGTTTTTTCAGGGTGACTCAGGAGGTCCGATCCAGATCAGCAATAAAAACAACCACTGCATTCATTACATCATAGGTGTGACCTCATTTGGAAAATTCTGCGCAGGAAAGAATGCACCCGGTGTGTACACGCGTGTTTCCTACTTCTTGCCATGGATCGAAAGTATTGTGTGGTCCTCAAACTGAAACCTTTTATTGGAACTCACAACCTCCACGAGGGTTTATGACCCAGACAAGTTCAGTTCAAGCAAAATCAAGGATTGACATGAAAATACTTAGCTTGATGTGCTCAGAAACACAACCAAGAATAAAACTAATGGTCATGTTATTTTACTAATCTAATAAATTAATAACACAATAAAATTAAATGTATCTTAAGAGAAGCATTTGAATTATTAATTTGTTCTTAATTTAAAAAATTTAATACAAAGTTACAATATAAAGGAAAAATTTGTAATTATTAATATTAAAATATATCAGTCTATATTTTAAACAATATACTTAAATTAACTTAAATAAATGTATATTAGCTTAATCTCTCTTTCTTGGAAACTTTCCACTCGCTCTACCTGTTAAGTTAGCCACGTTTTCCTAATATTGTCCTTTTATTTGTTTGCCATTTAGTTGACAACCATAGGTAGTGAGCAACCTTTGTCTTAGTAAGCGAGTCACAAAGAAACACAAAGACAGTAGGAAAGACAGCTAACCAAGTGTTATGGTGGCACTTAAGGAGGAGTTTGTATCATGATGGCTGGTTGTTGTAAATATTAAAAACTGTTACATGCACTGGTTAAACTTTGACTTGGTCCTATACTGAGCAATGGATAGCATAAGTGCAAACAAAATACTCCATATCAGTGAGGTTCTTAGCTTGTACTCTAGAAATACTTTAACTTTGAAATTAATGATACAAGGAACCAATCAATGATGAAAAAATTGATGAGAACTGACCAGAACATTGAAATGAGAGCATCAATGAAAGTGAAAGAGTCTGTCGCAATTTTATACATGTATCATTATAGTAATGTTAATGCAGGCTTAAATAAATTAGTAATAGAAATAGAGGTATCTACAACACAAAATTATAATTCAATTAATGCTATGAGGACATAAAAATTGTTAATACTTAACAACGTCTACAAATCCCCAACCACTTATTACACTTTAAATATTAATAGTTCTTATTTTTATGCACACTTAACTCTTGTCATTTTTGTCACTTTCGAATGCAACAGTTTATGGCTGTCACTATCACCGTTACCTGTAGTAATATAACTATAACCCACAGTGGACAAGTCACTGGACACTGCACCCCATTGTATACCACCCAGTACAACTCATCATTATCATCATCATCAACTGTTTCCAGTTTGTGTCCAGGTCAGTTAAGTAAAATTCATCCACCTTCCTCTTTCCTCCCATTCTTCTTATCTCACTTGCACACTTTCTGTTATCTACTCCTCTCATCTCCATCATCCTCTTTTGTATTTGTCACCTGCCATGATAAACTATAGGTTCATGAAACGCCGGCCCAACGTTTGTACAGTAAACTACTTCCATTGCTCCACATTGTTTACTTTGAAGAGAACAGGGAACTCCAGATTGGCACCAAATGTTGATCTCAGGTTAATTCCTGTTAGGTGGCTACCGCCACTTCAGGTAATTGGCGAGCCCGACTCTTTTAGACTGAGAAAATGGAAAGGGAGATAACTAATAAAGAATGTTGGCTTGGAACCAACACTAAGAGACAGAAGGTGATGTCAGCCGGATTGTTTCAGTATTTTACTAAACTACTTTAGTAGAAATTTCATTAACTGTTTAATAAATCAAATTTAGCATGTTTCTATTTAAAAGAAAAAACTAAAATGTAAAAGTAAATAATGTTGATTGTGGTTATAGAATTTGATAAAACTCTTCTTTCGGTGAATTTAATGTGGCGAAGCATTGTAGTTTATCAATAGGTGTTGACACAATATGATGTGGCTATGGATAACTACTATATGAACAATATCAAAATATTAATTTGAATGCATAATGAATAACATCTAGCTACAGGAATCGAACCTGGGGCCCTTGGTTAAGCATTCCAATTCTGTACCATGTTTTTCCTGTATCCAAAATCACACATGCTCATATCCTAAGATGGAGTGAGAGAGAAAATATAGCATCTCAAACTAGACCTTTGATTCTTATGGTTATCGAAATAATTAAGAATTGATCTTTTATATCACAATTTTTAAGGCCTTGATTCCAAATAACAATTAATAAAAGTTCCGGCATTGAAATGAAACAGCAAAATTTAAAAATTGGATGGTTGTATTATTGTGTCCATTATTAATTTTTTTGCTGTTTCTTTTCAATGCCAACAAATTGTAAATGTACTCATGGCCTTTGTGTCCTAATAATCATATAGAGATCAAACATTGTTTTGAAATATTGAGGAATCAAGAATAAAAAAAAGTTAAATTTTAAGAATCTGGATAAAGAAAATCCAGAATTGTGACATCTCTAGTGAAATATCTTAAAAGATACAGTTAATTAAAAATGGCATGAGTATTTTAGGTTTGGAACATAATCTACTGGAAATAGTTGGTATATTCATTATATTTGTTTATCAGAGGCAAGGCGTGACCTTTTAGAAAGTGTTACATTACTTCTACAATGTCAAGTATTCATTTTCCTCCCATTTATTAGTTTTTTTTTTTATATAAAAACAAACAGTATTCACTAAACCAAAACATGATAAAGACTGATAATTGTTTACCAATCAAAGGATGAAAACTACAGAGAAATTAAAATAAATAGGAATAAATAGCCAATGAGAGGCAATGGATTTAAAACTATCCCCTACTCTGGACACAGTGATATGTAGTAGTGGAGGAAATGGCTTTATTGTAATGTTAAACAAATTTGTCAATTTTTATAACTGTCAACCACGGTAACAGTGGATACTAACCTGCCTTGCCATTTTAGTTTAGGAGTGTTAAAAATTTACTTTCATTTATTATTAAAAATTAAAATTACTTTTTGAGGACTATGAAACGGCTTAAACCAGATTTCAAAATATTGTCATGGTGAGAGCCATAGCTAGAAATTTTCCCTATCCCACCAATGAAGACTAAATCAAACTGAGTTTACAGCTGAGGCAGACACATCATAAAATTAATAGACATCGTTGGCTGTGTGATTCACAGTTTGTAGTAAGTAGCCAATGTTACAAAACATGAGGAATAAATGTTATTAGCAGAGTGTTCTCGATTAAGTTGGTTAAGTGTTGCTTTAGTATGTTTGGCCAACTGTTTTAGGCTAATTTAAAGGGTGAAAACTATTTTTGAGTTGTATTTCATAAACAAAGATGGTGATGTATGGAGATTTATTCAACATTTGTGTTGAATACTAGATTTTACCTTTTAGATTAAATGTTAAAGATAGTTACAATAATACATTTTGTCCATTAGTTAATCCTACATCTTGGTTGAAAAAATATAATTATTCACAATAAACTTGACCCAAATACAGATACCTAATTTCAGTTAAATTTTACTCAAACGTTTTAAAATGACATACTGTTATTTATGTTGGTTGAAATCAAACAAAAAGAAAGTATTGTTAAATATTAATACCCAACAGGAGATTTAGTTTTAACTTGAGGATCAGTCATAACCAAATTCAAAAACACAAACGCTAATCCTCTTTGTTCATAAATCACAATACCAATTAAATTGCAAAAAGCTCTATAATTATATGAAACCATAATTTATTGCATCATTAATTTTTACTTATTATTGCAAACATGTGCCATTATAGTAAACTATTTGGCCTGTGTGTAAGTACAGTCCTACTTATAAGTTGTTTCAAATAAAGATGAGGTCAAGAAAACTGTTGAATAACTTGGTAAAATGTATTCTATATCAATGAAATCAGTGTACATGCAGTTTTGTAGAGCTTAAATGAGGTCAAAAACAAAATATCTGTATTCAAATGTCCATTAGTCTAGTAACATTTTTGTTGTTGTTAAAGATGTATGTATTATTTGACTATGAATTCAGTTTCAGACATTATTTTCCTATAGATGAAAAATATATGTGTGTAAATCCAAATATAGCTGAACACCATTAACCAAACAGATGAATTTAATAAACATTGAAAGGAAGATCGGGCATGGCCTATACACTTTCCAGAAATATATAGATCAAAAGTCCTCAATTAAACACCTTACAGTAGTGGTTGAGGCACATTAAGTACCTACCTACCTTCTTTAGCAAAAGAGAGTTGGACGCTGGCCATTTGGGAGCAAATGGATTTTGGCTCAAAATTCATTTATTATTTGAAAATGGTGTACATCATCAAACAAAAACCATTCAACTGCCTAATGGTTCCTATGTTATAATGAGAAATATCACAGAAATTAACTTTAAATCTTTTTAATTTTTAATAAGTGAGGTGTGAGCATTTCACTGGTAACAAGAGTAATTAAAATAAATTGTGATTATTCATTACAAATAAATTTCAATACAAAGTTATGGTAATGTTATAATAGTTTATATAATAAAATATAACTGAAAGCTTTGAAATTATAGTAACAAATTAAATTATTTGATACAGCTTATAAGATGAAACAAACATTAATTATTTATTACTAAGTTATTAGTATTGTTTGGTTGTTAACAATGTTTGTGTGTACTTTCATTCAAATTTGTCCAAAATTTACATGATTTGCCTAAAACCACTTAAAAGTTTTATTTAATCAATCTTTCGACTTTTATTCCATAGGCTGAAACATTTTTAAACTATGAAAATCAATGGCAATAAAATATATATGTAACCAAAATCCAACAAAAATTGAAACCCACAAATATGAATACACTTTTAAATGTTGATCATTCACTATCACACAGTCAATAATAAGTTAACGAAAATAAAATTTTCCCAACTGTGATTTGACTAGAACAATAAAGATAAGCTATAAAATTATTGTAAATAGCTGGTTAATAATGTAATACAATAAAGTTAGTACCTATGTAAAGCATTTGCAATTTGAAAATTCACAATAAGCATGACAAAGGATATATGAAGTTACAGAATTAGAAAAACATGTGTTGTTTCATATTGACATGATACTTTTACAGCCCTTTAAATAATATGTATGAAATATAGAATAGTAAAAAAAAGCACACATAAAGGTAAAATAAAAGTAACCCATATTTACCAACACTTCAATATTTCAATTCTAGATGGCATCTTCAGGACGTACCGAACAGAAAGTTGGGTTCAGTAGTGTCAACATAGTTGTTTAAGGATGAAAACTTCTTTGAATTATAAATAAATATGATTGAATTGTAGAAAATGAATCACAAATAAAAATATAATACACCATAGATAGAGAAATGCATTAGGTGCAGTTATTTTAATGGTAAAAGTGAACTTTTTTTTTAAAGTGATATTTTATGCTGAAAGTGATATAAATGTCAATAAGTCGAGTTAGTATTGATTCACAAAATTAGGGCTTAAGCCTTACAACAATTTATACCCCAACATTAGGTTACTAGCATATTATGGTGAGCGCATATTATGGTGAGCACATATGCCTAGTTATGTTTAATTTTATTTCCATACAATAAATAAATTGCATCATTATTAATTTATTAATTAAAGTGGTGCTATTATATTCTGGACTTGTTCCAAAATAAGTTCTGTATTTATTTTCTATTTCTCCACGCCAAGTTAATCGTAAAATAAACTTTTCTTGCACTCTTATGTGAAAAAAGTGTCAAATGTGGCCAGATTATTTTCCTTAAGGTTTGTCCTTTTGTCAGTCAGAACATTGTCATACGTCACAAGAAATCTTTGAGTCATCTTTTGCACATGGTAACCAAACCGCCTCCTCACATGTCTTGTGCCAATTCATATGACAAATCCTCCTCCTTGGATGGATTCAACAGAGTGCTTACCTATGCCTGGCATTTGATACTTCCCGAGATTTTAGACAGTCTCCTATTTATGAATTTTTTGATTTGATATGTTTCACGCAGGAATACCTGCAGTCCCATGATAAAGTAACGTTATATAATTTCATAAAACTGTCTATATTTTTCATTCATTTTGTGTATTTAACTATTTAAAAACATATTCGGAGAGAAATCAAATATAACTACACACAAAACATTTGGTACTTAGTAATGTCAAACTCGATATCTCAATTCCATTACCTTCAATTTTTACAAATATCAATATCGAAATAATCGATTGGCAATCTATTGTCGGACCAAACATGACCTTCTGTAACAAAGTTCATATATATTAATGACCTTGCTTGGACATAGAGTGAAATATTTTATAAGTGGAAAACAAAGAATTGATCTATCAAAATTGAAATTTAAGTATCGAAGTGGGTTAAGATAGAAATTGTGATTTTTATTGTTAACCTAAAAATAAAATATTTTAGTTATATTCATAGTAATTTAGTAAGGAGAATTAAAATAATAATTATTCAAAGGAACGCCAAATAAACAATAACAAAAGGATCAATTAAAAATGAAAAGATAATAAGTGATATGAAATATATGGTAAAAGTTAAAATACAAGTGAAATTTAATTAGCAAAAAAACATATTGAGTTTTTAAGAAAAGAACCTTTAGAAAATTAAATGAAATAACTTTTACCTTATATTTCATATCAATTATTATCTTTTCATTTTTAATTGATCCTTTTGTTATTGTTTATTAGGCGTTCCTTTGAATAATTATTATCTAAAAGTAAAAGCCTAAATATCTGTGAAAATACTTGTATATCCTGTGATCCGTTCTATACCTTTAAAATCTGCAAAGACTGATACTATCCATATGGACGTCAACCCTGGCATAGTGCAATCACCAGTGTTACCACATTGAGAATTATATTGCATGACATGTTAATTGCCAAATTACAAAGAAATTGTTTTTGTTTAGAAAAAAAAAACTTGAATTCATGCTATTCGTGTGAAAACAGTAAAATGTGTGTTATCACAAATGCAAATTTTGCATGTTCCTTACCATTGATGCTTTAATCGTTCAACAACCAAGTTGGCATGACTGATGCCAACTTCCATTTCAGTTTATTAGATGCCAATTGCCATTTAGTATCGATATAATGAAATGTTTGTAAATATTTGTTGACTTTTTTTTACTTTTATCTGTGCTCAATTTTCTACAATTTTATTGTATTTATTTGATATGCCTTTGCAAATTACATATTCAACATTTATATGTATTCAAAAAAAGTATAGTATTAATTGTAGAAATTATGCCTAAATAACATAACACTAAAACACATTTACAAAAGCTTAATTATGCTGATATCATATAACATCTTCTATAAAAAAAATACTGAGGGCAAACCTTGGAAACTTTTATTTGGCTTCAAACAAATATCGGTTTCCACTTTGCTTAAAAAAAAACCAGCTTCAATAGTTACGAATCTTGGCCAATAATGGTCAATTATTGCCATTCTGACATAATTGGCAGTCTAGTCTATTGCGAGAGTGATGTCTTAGACCATGCGGCCACTGAAGCAGGCGAAAAGATATTGATTGAATTGTAAGTTAATTTATCATCAGAATTAAACAAAATATTAGAAACAATTGTGCTATAAAACCCTTTCCAAGTAATTTTAGTATATAAAGTTATATAAATAACCAAAATATAATATTGTTTCAAGCAAAATAAATTAACAAAAAATATTCAAACTTCAATTCGGCTTCGAGAAAATGTTATATACTCGAGTTGAGTTCACTTTGAATTGAAAAAAGTGGACTTGCCACTCCTGTAGCTTAACATATATTCGATGATAAGAAATCAGCATGTAAACGAAATACTAAAACATGACAGTACCATACTTTTTATATTGAATTCTGAATTTAATAGACATTAATAATGAGTCGGGTGCAAAAATGAAGACTTTGAAAGTCAAAAATCCTAAATCACAGCACAACAACAAAAAATTTCAGTAATCATTTGAAGCAGTGCCATTAGAGAATAATGGTTTGGGAGTACTTTTTTTTAACAAAGATTATATTAGGTTATTACTCGTATCAAAAACAGATTATTCTTGTAACTAACACACAGTATAGTACCAAAACTATACAATTTAAAATTCCCGTTCTTTCTAAATTTAAATAATAAATTAGTTTGGTTCTTCAGTGTTAGCAATGAACACCAGAGAGTAAGCCTACAATTTGTTATTGAAGTTCAGCTGATAGCTAATAAAATAATAGTTGAAATATTAAATGACCTTGATATTAATTATAGAACCTATGTTTATGCAAATTCTAAAGTATGGCTTTCCTAGCTTTTATATTTTTGAAATATATTGAAAACATCTTATTTTAAGATTAATTTAAAACATTTTTTGGGCTCCTTAGCTATGAAGTACAATTTGAAAAATATTGTTGGCTATTTTTAGAGAATTAATATATATATATATATTTATGTATTTAAAAAAAAATATTTTCTGCTTATTATACTGAAGAAAGAGTTAGGTCTAGGCCAAACAATTTCAGAGCTTTTACTTACAAAAATATTTCAGAGACAATTTTTTTGATATGATAAAACTTTCAATACCTTTACAGTGGTCACACTGATTTATACTATGAAATCTTGGTGTCATAATATAGGTATTAGATAGAACCTGAAAATGTTTAACCAAACATTCAAATAGAGGTGTGCAAAGTCCATTTTTTCAATTTGAATAAAATACAAATCTAATAATATGAAATATTCCTGAAGTTGGATCAAAGTTTGAATATTTAAAAAAATTAATGGTCCAGAACCCCTCACAGAATTTCTCACTCCAGTGTTCAAAATTGGAGATATTTAATCAAAATTCGTAATATATGTGAAACGAAATAACATACACTAGCAAACCCAAACAAAAATTGCGTTATACATAGGTTAAACAAATTTGGAATACCGGATTAAATTTTATGATTTTATTTTTAAAGAATTAAAGTCCTCACTAAAATTTAAGGAACAAAAAAAAGTATTGATATTGGGTCCACAAGGGTCAATACTTTGATTTAAAATTTTGACTTCAGGTTACACATCTTATGGTTATCATATTTTTATTTAATTTCTCATTTATAAATGTAGACCAATAAAAAATGTAAATATTGACTATTGAGTCTAAAATAATAGAGAGAGATCATTGATGTACAAACATTTCCCCTTAGAGGTTAAAGAAAAAATAACACAATTTTTTTTAGAGACTTAGGTACTTATTTTACTTACTTTCTAGAATTAAAAAACTATTGCATTAAAACTTAAGTAGTATCTCTGTACAACTAAAGCTCACAAAATTGGATCGATATATTTGCCATTATCTCAGAAACTAGTGGGTTTATAAAGATGTATTTCAAATAAAAGTTTTTTTTATTTTTAATAGTACCACATTTTGCAATAATAAGTTATTTAGTATCTTAAAGAGTTGCAGGGATACAGAAATTTCTACTTCTGTAAAGTACCCTAAAAATCATTTTCATAGGGCAATGAAAATAGCCATTTTATTTATAATCAACGCCTAATTATGAATTTTAATCAAAATCGTTACTCGATTTTGAGAAAATCGATTTTTTTTCTTTTCACTTTTTAAAAAGCTATTCTTAATTTTATGGTTAAATAGACACACAGGCCAACAGCTTTGCAAAAACCACTTTTTAGGGTTCGGGGTGTCATGAGACGTTGACATCCATCAACATTTCAGGTTAGATTTTTTTTACAGTCGCAATACCTTAACTTTGGTGTTCAAAAAATGTATACATATAAATATATATGTTTGCATGTAGCTTGAAAGTTATTGGTTTTATAAAAATATGTTTCAAATAAAAGATGTATAAGAGTTACGGAGATATGATAAAAAATAAAAATTTATGCATCAGTAATATTGAAAGTAGTTATTTTGTTTGCAATATTTAGAAATGTTTGGAAATTAGATTTAATCAAAATTGTTAGAGCCGATTTTGAGAAAATAGAATTTTTTTCTTTGTGCTCTTCAGTAAACTACCCTATCTAATCATCATAAATAATTCCAAAAAAACCTCGGGGCAACTCTATGAAAATCCTAGATACCAAGTTTTAGCCCGACCAGTATAATAGTTTAGGCTCTAAGCCGAGGTACAGACAAACAGAAATTTAATAAAAAAACTGTTTTGGATTTGCGGAGGGGCGGGTTTCATGAAACGTCAACATTCATCTAAATCTCGAGTTCAATTTCTTTTGACGATCACAATACTTTCTCTACCTATAAAATTAATGATATATAATGTCAATTTATCAATGTTAAAGGGTTTAAAAAGCACTTTGTTGTCCAACAGTAGCAAAATTATGTAAATTTTAATTTTGTATTTGTTTGAATTGAAATTTTAAAAATAACTTATAAAAGTGTTTCTCAAAAATGTCTGTATTTGATTTAATGTAGCCTACCCTCTGTCTACTCCGAAGGGGGAAATTTTTACCTTGGTTGAGATTCCCCCATGATGTATCTTAAAATACAGCATCATAGCGTGATCAGTTATAGTAGACCTTCTGCCTTTAAGTGTAAGAAGTGTGTATATATACTGATTAATTAATACTGTATAAAAACTTATAGTTAATTTAAGTATATAAAAATGTGTGCGCACTTTATTTTGCACAAATTTTTAGTAAAAATATGCATATAATAAGGCCTTTGAACTTATTAATGAAACTATGTTATTTTACACTATGTAGCACCTGATTCTAGTTTAATTCATAAGGAAAAACCAGACAGAAAATGACAATAACATATTATAATCAAGAACTTTTCTAAAATAAAAATAAAAGATTATTTTGGTCTATTTAAATGTAGGTTTATAAGAGTTAGATTGTATATAAAGGTGACATGTTTCAACAAACTCTATATTTATCAGATTCTCCTTCGCTGTCAGAATGCACAGTGTCCCATGTTAGACCAATTCCAACAGGTTTATGGTTTGATGGAAACACAACATGTCTCCACGTACGTCCCCTGACAAGACCCAAAAAGATGCGCCAGTTTTTCTTGCGTCCAAAGTTGTATGGATTTTCATACACCTGAGAAAATCAATTGTATCGAAGATTAAACAAATAGCAAATATGGTTTTACAACGCACAAACATTACTCAGTGGTTATTTATATTTTGTATGGGTGTGAGACTATCCCTTTTCAAATATAATGTAAAGTCAAAACAAAACTTGAAAAATTAATATATTTGAACCCAAAGGTTGGATAGTGCCATAAATGGGTTTGAAGGAAGTGCACACACATAAACATGGAGAGGGGATGAGAAAATCACAAAAATCAAATGTGGACAACCACAGCCAATGCAACCATTCAAAATTCAGCCCCTGACCTCCATATCAATGGCAATTAAGACTATTGAGTAAAACTATATGACCATCAGTGTAGATTGTACTAAAATAATAGAGGTTTAATATTAAGTCATTACAATTTTAATAAAGTCTAATGTAAGAAAAGATGGAATGATAATCCAAGCTCATTTATTTTATGTGTTTTTTGACCTCATTAAATTTAAGAAAAGATAAAATAATATATAATAATAGCTATGACCAGATGAAACACTACAATCTGAACATAACCAGTCAAAATCAGTACTAGAATTGTTATAAAGATAGTTCAAGCAAATTTCTAAATTGGTTTACACTTATTTTTTTGCAAAGTCTTTAGTTTGAATCAGAATATTATCAAAGATGTGAAGGAAATTGAGAAAATAAATATGTTGTAACATTTACGATCCATCAAAGATTTTTTATAAAATAATATATTTTAAAAAAATAATGCATAGAACAACATCTAGTTATCAAAGAATAATAATACTTAACACCATGTCTTACTATGCTAACGGGTTATATGCTTAAATACTAATAATGCTAATGGGTTAAGAATTGGGAAGGTTGAATTTAGAGGAAGTGAACCCACATTTGTATGGAGGGAGAGTGGAAAACCATTAATGAAAAACCACCCTAGTTCACCTGAGCGAGATTCGAACCTCGATCTCCCCATCCTCAGTGGTGTAGCTCAACACAAAACTAGCGCGTAAGCTAACTATGCTACAGAGGTAGGTTTTTATCAAAGAAAATATATCAATCTGAAAAATTAACCTGGGCAGTCAAAACTGTTAAAATAAGTCATTGTACAGTATAAATAGAATATGTTCTTATATAAAACAAACTCCACACTTATCACATTTTTATTAATGAAGTAATGTTGATGAACTTTATTTTTAAGGGTTTCAAAGTCCATTTGCAAATACTTTTGATATGATTCCGGAGTTTCCATTTCAAGTTCTTTTAGCAGGCAGCTATTAATTCATAGGTTTTGTTTTCATTTTGAGCTACAATTACTCACAGTAGCAACAAAAGAAATTTAACCATCCTATTGGAATAAATCTTTGTAATCACATACACTGTACAAAATTAGATTTTGTCAAATCTGTTATTGGGTTATTGCACATTTTGTTAAATGTTTCTTATAAAATAAATATGACAGAGTTTTACCACCCTAAGCATATAAAAGCTAATCTTTGAATTCTCAACTCTTTGCACAAACTTTTTGTGAAAAGTAAATTTAAAAAAAAAGAATCAAGGAGAAAAACATTTACTACTCAATGAGCATATTAAACAATGAAGCCTTGTATATTTTGTTACCATTGTTAAAAACTTAATATATATTTTAATGAACAATATATACTTACCTTGAAAGAAAGCAGTCTTAACTTAACTGACCACATAAAGGTTCTATATAATAACAAAAAACTATGCAAAGTTAGGTTAATACTTTTAAGGCTAAACAAAGGCTCCAGGTGAGAATTGAAAATTTCAGTACTATAAACATTTCTATTATTACACTCCTGTCAAAGATGTATTAATAAATGTAGTTAAATATATTGGTAGTAATAATTTGGTTAAAAAACTAAGAATTTAATCTATTGAACATTATTGTAATAAAAAAATTGAACATTATATTTAGTGTTTAATGTTAGATAGGTAAAAAGTATGTTGATTTTTTCTGGATGAAGCGATATGAAAAATATATGATTTCGATTTGGTATTAAGAATATCTTATTTTAAATTTTTTTTCAAATTAAAAGAATGGACATTGCACATTCCTTTTACTAGTCAGTTTGCAAGCTAGCTATATCAACCGAGCGACCGCCACCTGTTAGCGAGAATAGTGACAAAATTTACGATAAAAGGTGTTATTTGGTCAGCACAACAAACCCTCTGGCAGTTAATCTTAGTTTTCTAAATTTAAGCCGCTAATTCTTTATTTAAGTAGCTCCTCAATTGTCCTCACAAGGCAGAGTTGACCCCATTCCAGAGCCACTGCTTCACAAAAATATCTGGAAATGCTGAGGTTTATTGGACAAAGAAAGTCAAATTAATTTCCCATTAACTTAATGTCCAGGATACCAGAGGATTGGGTTCAGATGTGCGGGGATCAGATTCGATACCTAGAAGCACAAGCAACTCTAAGAACACAACAGGTACACACTCTTTCAGTAATAAAGGATCAGCAAATAATCGACAAGGCAAGAATCAGCTGGTCCAGCACCCCATATACAACAGATTTACGCTAGGGAAAAACCCAACACACCGTTGTTGGATATCACATAAGGAACAGACTCAAGCCCGCCTATAGAAGGAGTGAGTGAGTGAAGAATCTTCACATTCAGTCTTGTCCCAACGTAGTTCCGAGTCAAGTCTGCTACAAGGTGTCTCAATACTGTGCACACCAACAACCTCAGATATTGAGGGGTGAAGACGCCAGGAAGAGCTTAGTTAGACAGAAGCCCTATCGCCAGCTCGCACAAGATAGTCAGGTTTCACTCCTGAGAAAATGATATTCAGTCCTCATCCAAAGAATCCACTGACTCAAAACTAAGATCGGATGTAAACCATTCTAACCAACATACAAACCTCAATGGCAGCCAACGAAGAGAGGTTTGGACAAATTGAAGCTCGCCTACTTAGGACCACAGCCGCGGCAACACCAAACCCCCCTGGTTCGTGCGGCGGCTCCTCTCCAACCCACGAGGGAAGCATGGACATTGCATACTTGAAGTTGACAAAGAAGAAGCCTTGAGGGTCTCATTAGCCCTCAAGGAGAAGGTCTCCGAACTTCCTCCAGGATGCAACAAGTACCAAGAGATGTTTCTACTCGCCTTGGCCTCTCATTATCTCAACCTACCAAATGGAAAATAGAAGATTATTCTGCATCAGGTCAACCTAGTGTATAATAAACTTACTAAAGGTTGGCCTGTAGCCATCTCAGCCAGTGGCGGGGATGTCGGTGCCGGCATATAGCCCCCAGGATTTCAGCCTCCACTTCCAGCACTAGTCAAGATGATTTACCAGGAATGAGAGCCAGGGAGAGGAAACTTAGTCACTCCCAAAGGAAAAGGAAGAGGCGGAAAATCGTCGCGATGATCCCGCAAGCTGACTCAATCACGAGAATTTGTTTATTGCTTGGATTTCTTCGTGTATTTGTATGAATGCCTTTGTAAGTTCTTGACCATTCACTGTATTATTATTATTATTATTGATAAGGAATTGGCCTCAGCCGAACAACCCTCTGCCCATTGTTACTGTCGTTCTGACATTCCTTTATATTATGCAATAGTGGCCATCATAGGCACTATAAAAGCGTGGGATGCGACGAGTCAGGATTTAATTGCTGTGGTAAAGGAACCCTACTATGAAGTTAATCTACTTAGGCCAAGAACTGGACACAACGAGAAAATCCCTCAGATTGACACCTGCAACAATTCAACTGGCTCACACATTCTTACGACATGCACCTCGAGCCAACAAAAAGGACCTAAAGAGGATTGCTGGATACATATCATGGTTTGGTCACAACCTATGGTGGCCGAGCTATGTTACAGCCTGCGTCCATAGAGCTCTACCAGCATCGGCATCAAGGCTACTTGTATTTCATAGTTAGAAAATGTGTGAATGTGAACATGACCTGCAGATATCAATAGCTCTATACACAGACACTACACCCTGGAAAGCGGCTACCTTCTCACCTGAATTACATCTTTCCAATGTGAAAGGATTTATGGAAGCATTATAAATCAACACAGCAGAGATGGTGGCTGCTGTAATAAGATTATGTTGGGCCAATAAAGAGCCGTCACTGACAGCTTTATGAACCAGTATTGATAATAAATACCACAGTCCACCAACTGATCTTAGGCAGAGGTTTAGTGTTCAACAGCCCTAACTTGTACAGACTGCACTTGTGGTCAATGAAACTCCTTAGGAACATCCAGTAGGATATCTTTTGGGTACCATCAGCCTTCAACCCAGCAGAAGCGGCTTCCCGAAAAGGACCCTAGTAACTGTATGAAAAGACGCTGACACTATTGAGATCATGCATCACTACGATGTACCTAACATTTAATTCAATAATTATGTATTCTAATATAACTTAGCTCAGCCAGTAGAATGTTTGCCTACTGAGCTAAGGGTCCTGGGTTCAATTCTCAGCATGGCTGAAAAATGTATTTTTGGTGAAATGTAGGTTTACCCTTTTACATTGATAAGTTAACAGCCGGGAACTGTATGTTGTGCCTGTCCTTGTCTTAAGTTAGATTATAAGTCATATGAAGCTATGGCAGGGCTAGCAAGTCAGTAGTAGAAAAAATAAATGGATTAAATAAAAAAACTGAGCCAGGCCACAGGCTGGAAAAAATAATGGAAATAAAAAAGTATTGTAATATATCTGTATATTTTATCACATATGTACTTAATTGTTAGTTAAGAAGGGCCCCTTCTTCAGTGACAATTGTCCTAACGGACCTTCCAAGGGATCTAGACACTATCCTCACTATATAGTAGGCACTGAACGTGAGGGGATTGGGATTCAGTGGTGATCGAAGGAGGGAACCAACAACCACTACTCAAGTTCATAATGGCTCATATTAAAAGAAGTTCCTCCTCGAATGAAGCTTTAACAAGAGTTGTTTATGTGGCAGCGGGACTTCCCCCTCCACAGGTTCCGCCACCGATATCGGACGGATGGGCCTTTTTGTAAGAAGTTTGGGCTAAATAAGTAATCTCTTCTATTGACGTGGTCAGCTCTAGCTTGTGAGGCTAAAATTTGGTTTGAATCCCAGCTATAGGTGTTTTTCCTAAATTTTGATTTTCCAATCCTTTTTCAGGAAAAAAATTGTCTGTTTCCTTTGCTAATACAAGTTGCGGATAGGCCATATAGACGATAAGACATGTAGGTAGACCCCTCAAAAACACTTTATGATTTACAAAAAATTAAATAAACTTAAATGTTTAAAATTTTAAATTAAATACTCGGCTGCCCTAATGAAATTAATTTCAGGAAACCACTAACCATAAGAGCCAATATTCTAGAGAAAAGTGGTTTCAAGAGAACAAAATCTTCAAACTTACAAACATATAATAACTTCTGAATGTAGTGAATGCTGAAATATTATTAGTTAGGATTATGAAGAGTTGTTTGCGTAGTCTAATGCGATGTCAAAAAAAATAAGTTGTTTTTAGATTTCAGCTAAGACAGGAATGAAATAATAATTTAATTTTTTCCTTTTACTTTAATCTATTTTTAACATTAGTGTTGTATCAAAGGAAAGTTTGAAAGCTGATTTAAAATATAGTTTTCAATGGAAAGGTAGCCGGCCCCATGGTTTAGTGGTCAGTGTACCTGACTACAGGCCTAGGGGTCATGGGTTCAATTTCTAGCTGATAACTTGGGTATTTTTTCCCTAAGGGGGAATAATCCCAAACCATCAGGGTTTGGTAAATTAGGCTTAAGTTAGGTTAAGACTCACACTGGATCCACAACATCATAATAACTATCATCACATCATCTCATTGCGGGTACAACGTCTAGACAACCTCCTATGGTGTACCCTGGGCAACGCACTGTTGGCACAGAGCAGCTAATAGTCTACAAATGAGGCGACCGAACATGGATGTAAAAGCCCCTCCCGGTCATATGTGCCATACAATAAAAAAAAATAATGGAAAGATCACCTTATTGACTGCAGAAAGTCGTTTTGTCTCGGCTTTGTTGATATTTGCTTCTATGCTTGTCTCCCCTTTACTAATAAGTCTGGCATGCCACACTGCTAGAGATCCAAGTGCAACAAACACACCTGAAATATAATTTCAACACATATCAATTCAAATAAATTATTAATTGAAATTAATACATAAATTAAAACATATTTTTATCTCTCACTCTGGAACTTAGTCCCAGTGCTGATATATTTTAAATTATTTCATAGTTTATGGTTTTAATAACTAAACACAATGGTGTTTGTTCAATGTATATCTAGAATTGATGAGACCTTTAATAAAGGTGAGAATTTATTAGTGTGTGTGTGCGCGCATAAAGCCATATTTATAGTAAAACCAATATGCAACTATAATTGTGTTTTTATATAACTCATAATCACTTAGAGGTCCCAAAATAAAACTTGGCAAACACCTCAAGGAATGGTTAAAAAAATGACAATTTAAAAAAAACACAGTTTTTGAAAAAGTCAGATTTAAAATATTACAAAAACCCTGAAAGATAATGTTTTTAAGTAATATTATAATATTGCATATCAAATTAAAGATCATAAAAAGAGAGTAATTTTAGGTCTTTAGGATTCATATAACTCATTTTACAGTCAATCAAATATGTTTGGAACAATGAATTTCTGTCAATTTTTGTAAACTTTGATCATCTGTAACTTCTGTTCAGGTAAGGTTAGAGGACTGAAAATCTTTAATTTTTTCATATATTGCCAATAACATAGCCAAATTTCATCAAAAGTGAAGGGGGTCAGTTTTGCAGCAGTGTCAAGTTGACATGGAATGACCCGGATATGGAGAGTGCATATTAGAGTGTGAATAGAATTGAAGTCTGGAAATTCGCGGAGGAGCCTGGAATAGAAAGAGGTATTGTAATGAAAGTGAAGAGTATGTATGAGGAAAACATGAGTTCTGTTAAGACAAAGTGGTTTCAATCAAAAAAGTGAGTGATATACTCTCACCATTACTATCTTGGTATTTTAGTTCCTTATATTATGGTTTATAATTTATTACTGTAGTTTTCGATGTTTGTACTCTACAAATTTAACTTTGTCACATTTTTTTTAAAACTACTATCTTGTAATATACATTTGGAAAAATGTACAGGAAAGGTGAATAGAAAACATATAAAATGGAACAAACACAATATGGCTTTTACAATGAAAAGAAGAACACAGACAACACTTTACATTGCTGCCACTGGACAGAGAGCTAATGAATAGCTGCCTCTTGAAGAAAATTGGACGGTAACTGTTGATTTTCTTCAAGAGGCAGCCATTACCTCTAGGTCCAGTGGCAGCAATGTAAAGTGTGAAATGTGTTCTTATTTTCATTGTAAGGACTATATTGTGTTTGTTCTTTTTTAATGTTTTCTATCCACCTTTCCTGTACCTTCTTCCAAATATATATAACAAGCTACCTCAAAAAGTGAAAAGAGGGTTTCGTTAAAGAGGTATATTATATGTATTTGCAACCACTACTATTTTGTAATGGTAATGTAAATGGTTATGAATAAAGTGGCAAAGAAACTCTTAGAGGAAAGAATTTGTAATAAATAAAATGATTTAACAGTAGGAAAATAATAAAGGACAAATAAAAGTACATTAATGAAATATTGCAGCCTAGCTTAATATTTGCATGCGGTTTGGTTTAGACCTAGGTTTTTTAATCATAAAAGGTTTACTAAAGTTATCTGAAACCGATAATTAGTAGTTAAACCTAGTTATACTGAAGTGAATAAATTGCAAACAACACATTATAAAGAAATATAATATCCTTATATTTTTAATCGCTTAATTAAAGTCTCAATAGATTCTCTTTAAGTAAAAGATGCATTTTATTATTTTTAGCCATCCAAACCACCTTCTCATTCACATTTTTTGTTAACTTAGTAGGATGACTGACATTAAGTTGTTGAAAATATTCAGTGTGAACACAATTTTGGGAGATCTTGAACGCTTCCATCAACTTTAAGTAATTAGTTTTATTTTCTAAGATCTTCACACCGCATATTTGATTCAATCTCAAACGTGAGAACCTTTTCAACACTGTAAATTAATAAATTAGCACAAAGTCGGCCTATATATGTTCAAGTGGAGTACTGTATATAGGAAGTTTTCTTTATCTAATCTCAACTCAATCAAACAACATAAAATCTAAAACACCTTGCTGTAGGCCTATATCTTTGAACGTTCAATTTTTGGCTTGACAAAATCGAGAGCGGTTTTAAAATAGGCCTATTAAGAAAGCCAAAATACAAAATATTAATTTATTGTTTGATAAATGTTGTATTTGAAACAAAGTTTTATAAGGCATATATTTTTTAGTTATAAATTAAAGTTATTTTAAATTAAAATAGGCCTAAATATAAGGAGAAGTCTATATTATAAACTGTTGAAATTATTTTTAATTAATATACTAAAACACACTTGTTCGAGTATCAACATGAATATATGAAGAATAAAGCATTGGGTTGTAAAGCATATATATTACAAAAACATTGTTTCTTTATTAGCCAACTTCTCATACTAATTTATTCATTTCCCCGTGTGACATTACTATTTTAATGCATAGCTCACATGATTTTTTGACTACAATATGTTATGTGTTTTGAATAATGTAGGCCTAGTATTTTTTCATTTCAAATTGTCAGCAAGCAAAATTATGCAAGTGATTTATTAGATTAAACTAGGTTAAAGCGCTCTTGCAAATAATGTGTCTTGTGATCAGTTGTTTGGGAAAATAAAAATAAATGAATAATGTTCAGTCATGAACACCAGCATTCTTGAAATAAATGTACCTAATTTCTAGCCTCTAACTTCTTAAATGGTAATATTCTTTGTTGCCAACTGTTGATGAAAACTGATTTTATTCTGTGCGTTAACGCTAGAAGCAAAGTCAAAGCTAAAACTAGCGGACGATACAAAGTGTGGTGGTCATAATAACCCAAACGCTATCTTTTCCTCTAAAGTGAAGCTAACTAGCGGTAGCAACTAACTTCGCGTTGAATGGTCATAATAGCCCTGCTGGCCATGGGCTGGAAACAGTTGATAATAATGATGATGATGATATGACAACTTAAAAATAGCTTAACATTAGAACAATATCAACACCCAGTCCCCTAACCATAAATTAATCAATGTTAAAGAAAAAACTTAAATTTCATAAATAAATAATGTTTCACACATGTCAAGAGTCAAACCCGAGACTTAAAATTCAGTGTCACACACATACTACCAACAAAGCTAATATGGCAGACAAAATCAAATAAAATGTTAAAAAATAAGCATAGGGCAAATTTAATAGGAAAGTGTAAAAAAGCAAGTAAGAGACATTAGAATATTTGAATTGGTTGAGGTGGTCTCTTTGTAGTATTTATGACTTACCAAAGTTGATAAAGGCCATGTAGATGATACAAGTCTGACGCATTGTGCGTTGTTCACGTGGTGGCGGAGGCTCTTCAAAATGTGAAGCATTCTCACCAACTTCCGGCTAAAAAACAACATGAGAGTATATCCTAAGTTGTTATTAGTGAGCAAATATTTTGCATCAAAAATGGTTTTGAATGTGTTTGAAAATACTAGCGAAGATGACTAAGTTGATGTAAATTTGAAACTGAATCAATTTTTTTAATGTAAAAATTGTTCAAGGACTGGTAGGTACTAATAAATATTAAATGTTTTAATAGAAAATATTGAGATCCATTTGTGGCTAACATACCTTTCATTAATAGTTGTGAATTTAGATGGAATTTTATTAAAAATTATAATTATTGTCAAAACTAATAATCCAAATTGCATTTATTAATCATGTTATTAAGTTTGTTTATTGTATGAAGCACATATAAAACCAAGATTGCAGTCATCATCCAATACATTTTGATTATAATAAGCTCCAAATCATTTGTATTATGAGATAAAATGAACGTCCTCTTCGAGGATTGGAGCATTAACCTAATGGGGATATTCGACAATTTTTAACTATGGTCACAGGGTTTAAAATATAATCTTACACCCATACCTTATCCACACATCGTATAAGCCTTTAAAAAAGTGGGGGCTTGGGGCAGGGGGGGAGGTCCACCCCGGGTGACAACCAAGAGGGGGGTGCCATCAGGAGAGTTGAAATACTAGTACGAGTTAGTAGTTATCAAAATAAAATAAAAATTTGCTAAATTAAGAAAAAAAAGTTATCCCATACTAAAATTGCTAGTTGCGCTGTCAGTGCGGATGGCAGGATAAAGTGTGCTAGTAGGTGTCATCTACCATAAAATTTCTGGTAGTTTTGTAAGGGGAGTCATGTCTATAATGTACCCATGTGCGGACAGCTTTCTTCTCACTGCCCATGTGCATGAGAGAGAGAATTGCATGCGATAGCATACATCAAAAAGAGAGCATCGTGACGTCAAGTCGTCAACACTTAACCAGTCTGTAGCTGTATTATTCTGTTATTGTATTCAGACAACAAGGGTGACAGATTTATTTATCGGTCGTACTTCCAAATTTGGTTTGGTTGTTTAGGTAAGTATCTAGTATATTACTTTTACCATCAATGAATGTTTTTCATGTTTAATAAGATCACATTTCTTAAAATAACTCTTTAGTATGTTATACTATGTAAATAAATGTGATTGTCATGACCTAGTCTTGATCACTTATATGAGCATTACATCAATGTTTAACCTTTGGCCAAAGATTCTAGATATACTTTTTGCGTTGATTGAATATTATTTTTTCGTCCCTAGGTTGGTATTACACTAGCAGATTTGTCTTTGATCAAAGAAATATATTATATATATTACATATTTTACCTATGAAAATTGTCATTATATCACATTGAACATATAGATTTTTAATAATCGATTTAAATTATTAAAATTGAATTCTATTATTTATTACATTAATCGTTCCTTATTAACTTTCACAATGTTTTTCAAAAGACTTAAAATGAAAATAAATCTTTTTAAGATCGAGTGAGTGATAAAGCCAGAGTTGATAATTAAAAAAATATATATATTATCTATATAACTCATAGTGTTACTGATTTGGTTTTGCATTTCATCGTGAAATGAAGTAGCCCTACTGTAACAGAAATACAATGATAATGACAACATACTAAAATTAGTTTTAAAAGCTAAAATGTTTTTTATATATTAAATTATATACATAATCAACATATCATAAACATTTTATCGATATGTATTAAATAAACAGAGAACTAAACTAATTAAAAAGGTAAAGTCAGTGATTCTGGATAAAAACAAATTCAAGATTAAGTTTTACAACTTTACTTTTGAATGAAACAAAATTCTATGAATTTATATTTGAATACATTGTTTGGATATGAAAATTATTTGTAGTGTGTATGTATTAATAAAAAGATGCCCTTTGAATTTTTAATTATTATTTTTTTTCAATTTTTCCAATGGAACCTAAACGAATTATTGTTAGTAAATTAACAACATTCTAGATTAATGTGTTCAATTTTGTTCTCATTAGATAAAGAGTTACACACACAAAAATACAAAATTCTACTAAAACAAAAATATTAGTCCCAAAATTTAGTTCATAGTTTACAAAATCTGAAATATGTTAATATCTAATCATATAAATTTTGCATTATTTGACTAAACTAAACGATAATAAAATGTATGTATAATTGTTGGAATTGCTGCAGCTCTTATGGATGAGCCGCCACTTAAGTAGGATATGTTCCAAATAAATTATAACAGACTTATAGGTGTAAAGGTGATGTCACAAACTATGCGTTTGACATTTTACAGTCATGAATCGAAATCGACCCAGTGGATTCAAACAAAGAAAAATTAAGAAGGCGAGAAAGCAGGTGGCTCAAGCAATGAATGGATTCATTTTGAGGTTTGTGATGCCTTCTACATCAAGTGTAATGGGAGAAAGTGCTTTAAATAATCACCCTGATGAATATGAAAAACAAGTACAAGAAGCAACTTCATAAGCGGATTCTAATGAGAGAGTGAGAGGATCGGAGGATGGCGAGTCATCTTCTAAAAGTAGTGGAATTGATAATGAGGAAGGAGACGTTAGCAGAAGTCCATACCAACAGGATTAAGACTGATGAATAAGAAGAGGTGGATGGATTTTCAATCTATTCTGATATTGCCACTTGGCCAATTCTGGTCCCAAATGACTTAAGAGCTCATCTTATTAAGAGTGTTAGTGAGATCTTCCAAAATAGGGATGGAGAGAAATCCAAAGAGAAGAGTCGGCAGCTGACCACTGCATGGTTTTATAAGTCTCTGCCAAATGTTGAGTGAAGGGAGTTTTAGAATATCGCAGAGTAGGGGAAAATTAGAAGGAATTTGTAAGTTCTGGACAATCTGCATTGAGAGACTAGAGCTCCTGAGACGAGAGTGGGAGTGAAGGTGTCTAGTGATGTTGTTTTCACAAAAAACAGTTCTTGGGAAGTGACCACGCTAGGTAGACATGGGTCTGATAGCTTCTCAATTAATTTTACATTTAACTTTCCAGATGCAATGAGAAAATTGCATGAGAAACATGGACTGATGTGGTTGCCCTTTTAAACATAATTATGAATAAGAACTTTTGGTGTTTTTGTGCACAAATTAAAGAAAATATGTTGACATTAATTCACTAGAGCTGAGTATTCATTCCTGTAATTAATTGTTTCTGATTTTACTATCCCCACTATGTACTAACCCCCTTATGAAAGAGATCAGAGTTATTTACCTTTAATGACTGGTTGCTGATGACTATTTAATCTACACCTTCATAAGGTTGGTAAGAACAAAACATCATAATTTTAAAAGAATGGCCGACTAGTTAGAAAGGTTATTTATAAGAATGGTTCTTAAGGTAAATTACATAAAGTAATCTAACCCTGGAAACTCATTTCTTATTTTAGTGTGTCTACAAATTAAGGATTTCAATAAAGTATTAACACTTTAAGTAAAAATGTTCAAATTGTAATCGAGAATATTACCATGACATTATTTTGATAGCCTGTTAATGGAGCCTAAAATAATGTTGTTATGTCTAAAAATAATTGACAGCTACATTATATAACTCATTTACATTTTTTAAACAAACAAACCAAAATAATATTGGGCTACACTATTTCCTTTTTTCCCCCAACATGGTAAGTCACTAGTTTGGATGGATCAAACCACTATTGGATAATTTAATTTAGTTATCTTTTTTTTTTCAATTGAAAATATAAATAAAATAAAGTTTGTTTATATGTTAATTCAAAAATCAAATGAAATTAGTCTAAAAATGTATAGTCTCTTTTTTATTATTGTTTAGAGTTCTGGCAAACTACAATAAAATGATAAGTTAAAATGAATTATAAGTAACTTGTATTCTGTAGTAAATTATGTTTTAATATTATATTATATTTACAAATTTAATAACCAAACAGAACAGGAACTTTTATTTTTTATAGAACCAGAACTTCTAAAATTTTGTTTGGAGGTCTGGAACAAGAACCAGAGCCGATAAGTATTTAGGTTTGACTCCTTGCTTCTACAAACTAAATCTTTGTATATTATGTATTTTGTTTAAGTCTTGCTATAAAGTCCTTGTACAGTACCCCAAAGGTATACTCACCACACGAATGAGCACAGAGTTGTTGAAGCGAACTGAGTGCCCCTCAAGTTCTTCCTCTTGGTCCGAGTTCAGCCACACCTCGGTGTATGCTAGCTCAAAACCAAACACCATCAAGAAGAACACACCAAGCACCATGTAAACCATATACAGGAAGAAGTACCGGTGGTTGTAGTGACCAATACAGTTGTTCAACCATGCTGCACATGCATGCTCAGGGAAACACCAGTATACCATGTTGCCTATCTGGTGCTCAAAGAAGCGAAGTTTTATTGATTCAAACAGCAAATCTAATAGTTTTCATAACTATTCAATTTTGATAAATAAATAAATACAATTATGGGACAAGGATGTATAAGTAATTTGTTTTTGATATAAATGGGGGGGAAAAAATCTTGCTATGTTTTAGTATTATTAATAACTTAAGTGCTAAAATAAATTACTAATAAATATGGTTTTAATTTATATATATGTATTATGTTTCAAATAACAATATCAAGAGACAAAGCAAAAAGGTTTCTTCAGCTATCAAATAGACTTATAACTAGATTTAACTACCATATATATTTAATATATATAAAAAAATATTCTAAGAACTAGATTTAACTACCATATATATTTAATATATATATAAAAATATTCTAAGAACTAGATTTAACTTGTACTAAGCTATATATATATCTTAGACTATGTGTTAGCTAAAGAAACCTTTTGGCTTTGCCTCTTAGCAATGTTATTTAAAACCTAATATATAACAAAAAAATTTTTAAGAACATGTAATTAAAAAATAAAAACATTATTCTCACCATACTAAAAATTAAAAATGTATAAAAGCAACAAAAAAAAAAAGTTATTTTAAATTCAAATTATTTGTATCATAATCCGAACACCAATTTTTTTTACAAATAAAAATCTGGAAAAAGTCAAGAAGAACAAATTAAAGGTAGATTTTTAGTGACAAAGCTCAAAAATCCAATCAATAACCTACGGAAAAACTCGTTTTACTATTTAAGGTGCATAATATTAAATATGGTAATAGGTATAAAAGAGATATAAGAACAAAGCCAATATGGCTATTACAAAGAAAAGAGTACACCACTACCACTGGACTAAAAGGAACACAATTCACATTTTACACTGCTGTCAATGGACCGAGTGGAACACAGTTTAGAACTAACTCTGCTGCAATTGGACTGAGAGGAACAAAGTTCACATTGTACACTGCTGCCACTGTATGAATAGAAACAGAGTTAACACTTTACTAGGCTGACACTATCCAAGAAATTAGTGGCTGTCTTTTGGAGAGAGAAAAAAAGTGGTAACCGTTTAATCTAGTGAAATATGTTTTGTTTCTTTTATTTCCTCCTAAGTATGTGGCCTACTATTCTTAACTAATTTTATTTTTATCTCTTTTTTTGAGTAAGCAGGGTTAAAATAAATAATCTCCGCGAAGCAGCCATCATTTGTTTGTCTGGCGGGAGCAGTGTAAAGTGTAATCCATGTTCTTATTTGTCCAGTGGAAGCAATGTAGAGTATGAATTATAAACCTATTCATCTTTTTATACTAAAAATCATATTGTGCTTGTTATTTTTATTTGTTATCATCATTAACCTATTCCATCCTCCATGTTTATTACCTATCTTAAAGAATGAAAAGAAGTTTCTCATAAAGTAGTTAAAAACAATTGAATAAGCTTTGGGTATCTATTTAAAATATAAATAAAGAAAAGTTAGCTAAAAAATTAAAACATGTCCAAGGTAAAAGTCCTACAAAACCACTCTAAGCTATTTATAAATAATACATAGTGCAGGTACAACATAAACGTTTTTGTGTTTAAGTTTTAGCTGTAAAGGTTACGGCAGTGGTGGTCCATTTTTAGAATGCATTTGTTGCAAACAGAACAATGGTGAGTGCGAGGTGGTTTGGGAGCAATGCACTTCTTACAAATACTAGCTGCTTCTGGAATGAGGGTATCCTACAACAAACAACACAATTTCAATGTTAAATTGGGCTCTTGGCACATACAGTATGATACTTTAAAATTAGGGAACGAATCCTTAAGGATATTCGAGATTCAAGAATCTGAGAAAATTTCAAATTTGAGACTCAAGCTATTTAAAAAAAACTGTTTTAGATTTTTCAAGTGAAATTTGTTTTAAAGCTCTAATACCACTTATTGGTGGTTCAGAACCATTTATAATAAAGGATGAACTTAACAAACAGGCCCCAGAATTTAACACTTAAATGAATGTATGAATATTATAATGAATGTGTTATAGTAAAGAATGTAAAAATTTAGTTACTAATTGTATTTTCTATCATTATATATTTATATTTCCTCTTATATTCATAACATTTTCCAAGATTTGAGGTTCAAAGGTAAATTGGAAATTCGGACAGATTTAACATAACTCTATTTAAAACTAAAACTAAATCAACCAAACATATCAATTCAGTGGGATATGGAGGGTTTGTGAGGTAGAGGGTACCTAAAAGATGAAGCGCAGGTCAGTTGTCAAAATGGTAAGAATTACCCTTTAAACATAGAATATCTCTCTGAAATATTTAGAGTTTTTTTTTCCTTGAGGTAGTATTCATGGGTGGTGGGTAATTTAGAGATAAGCTGTTTAATTATCATTGATTACAAATTATTTCTATTACATTTAGTGTCATGTTTATTAACGGCTTAATTTAAGTGATAATAATGAGCGGGGAAGAGGGGGGCGATTTGATTTTGGCTGCCACAACTATTTTAACCTAAAATAAATTGACTCAATTAAAAATCGATGTTTTATTAAATTTTAATCAAAGTTCCAGTGAGTAAGTCTGAAGTTCTCAGAATGCATCATTTGTAAAGATTTATGATGGCATTAAATGTAAAATCTAAAACCATTCTGTTTGTTGCTTTTCAGTGTTGTTTATAAATGTCAAAACATATGTTAAGTGATCTACACAAGTAGCAAGTGGAGGATTATTTTACAAACTTAAATATATCAATAAAGTCACGCCGCTATTTTCTAATTCCTTAGAAGCATTTTTGCTCACGTCAGTAGAAAGTAGAAAGTGATCATCAATAATGTAGCTGAAATAGCCTCTGAATTAAATTAACTAATAATAAACATTTGAATACTTCACCTCCCCACTCCAGCTTACTCTGAAATATAGCTTCAGTGGTAGATATTAATATATGCTAAAGGCAATAATATTTGTATCCTGCTGCTCTTGGTATCTGCGAGTCCACTCCTGGTGATGAAGTTTATTTTGAGTAAATGCACCCTCATTAATTTGAAAAGGGGCTGGGCAAACCATAGTGAAAAATTCCCCTGTGCACCCAGCCAAGATTCAAACCTTGATCTACTCACCAATGGTGGCCCAGTCTAGTGCAAGAGTGACTCCTTTGACCATGTGATCTCCAATATGATTGATTAGGAGAATATCTTTGATAATTTGGTCACTTCCTTTCCTAAACTTTTTCCCCCTTGCAAATCTCAGAACAACCCCAACACTAAAAAGGAGGACTAGGAGGGGGGAGGGGGGGGGGGGTCCAGTCACCTTGTACTTCATCTTTGGCTATGTAATTGCATATATTCAACCTCAAGCTCAACACTATAAACATAACCTGAGGAGTTTTATCACTTAAGTAAAGAGAAAAACCTCACACCAATGCTGACTGGAGTGATGCAGGTTCTATATAAGAGATACATATCTCAGTCACACCTGCCTCACACATTCCCTAGCTGCCCCCTCATCCCCTATCACCCCTTTTCCTGCTCTTCAAAAAATAAAAAAATAGTTTTTGTCTAATGGTATTACAGGAGTTTGCAACTATATACCAATTTTCAAAACTTGTCCTGTTTATGATACATCATTACAAACACTAAATAAGACACACAACTAAATTACATAGATCATTCTCGTATATCACTTGTAACACTTAAACAAACACATGTTAAAATGCCTAATCTAAAGGTTAGGGATAAAGAAAATGTATTAAGAGAGGGAGAAGTTTGGATAGATCGACAGGAATGGAAGAGGATGTGCCAGACAACCTGCAGAGGGGGAAACATCAGATGTTGATGATGATGATAAGGAGAAAGTCTAACTTCACTAGTGTGAGGAAAGATTGGTAAAAATTTCAATGATAAATCTTAATCATGTGTAAAAAAAAAATCGCTAAAGCATTTGTCTAAGATTCAAACTATGTGTTAAATGTTGTGTAATTATAATCTATAGCCTCACACTCCATAGCCACTTGCGCGGATACCATCATGTGTTTTATAAATGTGAAATTTAAACACAATTTTCTACTAAGTGGTAGGCTGTGCCCTTCCATCTACCTCTAAATATTACTGTAAATAAACAATTTGGAAATGTTTTCCCTTTGTTTATAGTTCTGGGAAATCCTAAATAATAGGATTATAAAAAATGCAACAAAATTTACCTGAAGTAAAGATGAAAAACTAAATTGGGGATAAAATCATGAGTAATGTGCCCTGAATGAAATTGAACCCAAACCTGCAAGCTTAGAGTCAAGTATACTATTAAATAGGTTCATACTTAAATCCAAAAATGTTAGCGCACACCTAACCCTGAAAACTATATAATGAGCTGTATGCCTACCTCTGGGGGATACCCAGGTAAGGTGCTAGCTGCCATGTAGTAATGGAAGCATATGTTGACTAGAAGCCAGTGTCCCACCAGTAAGAGAGCCACAGTGGTCATTGGACTCTTGTTCCACCAATAAGGCAGTCCGATCCAGTAGGCTATCACAATAACTGACGCTGTCAGTCCACAGACGGAGAATACAAAAAACTGAAACACAATCCAATGAAATGTTAAGAGAGGGAGAGCTGGTATATTAAGTAAGGTCTTTAATGTATTTCAATAAATAAGAGGGAACAAACCCTACTGGAAGTTCCTTAGACTTGTACCAATTTTGTAATAAATACAATTCTATAGCATATTTCCTAGATTCCTGCACTCATCTGTTTTCCATGAGCTATCCTAGTTTTCAGAAAGTTATTATTAGTCATCATTCACAGTTTTAAGATCACGTGCTTTCCTCAAGACAAATTTTTATTCAAGTAAAAATTATAACTTTCCTGTAGAATAATATTAAAAGATAAAACTTTTAAGTCTCAATTTTTAATACTAGTTAAAGTCATTACCATAAAGTTGTCAGAGTTTTAGATATAATTAAATATTTGGAGATCTCCCCTTAGAGAGAGAGTTAAGCAAAAGTATGTTTATTTTTAAGGAAATTTTTTGGTATCAAATTAAAATTTGTGTTATATGTTATTGTTTTAATAATAAATAATAATTAAAAATCATTGTTTCATTTAAACTTGGTTTAAGATAACGTTCTTCACTTTAAGAGGTTTTATATATGGTTTTTCCTTTGAACTTGAGTTTCATGAGTGAACCTAATTAAAACTATGTTAAGCTTAAGACATTGTGAGGCTTTGGATCTTTATTTAAGTTTATGTTTAGCACAATGGTTATTAACTTACTTAAACCCATTCTGGTGTTCACTGATCTAAGGCCTCAAGCTCAAATTAGGCTGGATTGCCGGTCAAAGGGAGGTAGTGGTTAAAATCTTGGCACGGCACACTAGGAATTTCTAAATGTGATTTTACACTGTGATTTCGCCAGCCCTGTTCCACACAAATGTGGTTGCATTTCCTCTGTTATGACCTCAATCCCTATAATTTAAAATATACCATTAATACCTGTATGTTAAACTTACTAATAAAAATTTAACCTAGTTCAAGGGGTAGACTAAAGAGAATAACTTGAAAGGAATGCACCCACATTAAATTGGAGAGAGTGTGGGGAAAGCAAGGGTAAAATCACGTGTAAATCCTTTGGTGCAATTGGTTAAATTTTGAACCCCAGCATTCTTATCAGTGAACAGGGTGTCTACTCAGTTAGAGGAACAAATATTTGTGATTTTTTGGTGACCTTTTTTGGCCACAAAATACCTTCGGGGGTGTATAGCCCAAACAGTCAGTAAGACGCGGTGCAAAGAAAATTCCTTTGGTAAACGGTCGAACATTATATTGTACATCGGGCCTAGATATTATAATAAAAACACCTTGGAGTAGGGCAGAGGTTAGTTCCAAATGCTTCTTACCTTTTCCATGAATTTTCACTCCATTCAACCCACTGTGGCTTATATCAAATTTCGATTTATAAAATGTACAATAAGCCTTATAATGTTCATCTTCAATAGGGCGCAACCACTTTGAGTATTTATTTTCTTCAGCAGTCAGCCAAAACTCTTTGAACGAACATTTACCAGGCATCTTTTAACAGATTAGCCTAAACTTCACACATAAAATCTTTGAATGCCCCCCAAAAAATTTTATGAATTTTTTTCGCAACACATGATTAAAAAATAATTTAGGCCTAATATTTTATGTGCCAATTAGACAACAAAAATCATTTTAAAAATTGGTAAATTTAAACTGTTTTGAATGAATAGTCTTTAAAATTAAATGAATTACGTCAAGGATTAAATATTAACATTAATAATATTATTTTATATTTTATAAAAAATATGCCATATTTCACTGCGAAAACTATTGCTATCTGCTGCCAACGTTAAATTGAAATTATAATATACATTTTACACCGCCTTCAAATTGCAGTCAGATCACTGAAAGCGTAAAAAATTGATAATTGCCGCCAACATCTTGATCTAGATCCACAACACAGATGAACGCCTGGTTTCTGTAGAAAATGTCCTGGTATTTTCCCGTATCATCTACAAAACCTGAATTCCAATTCATTCACTCGATAACCATTATTTGTAGACACACACACGGCATAATGTACTCACACACCCCACGAGACAAGTAGCACGCCAAATTAAAATTTAATACAAGATGACGAAAGTTAACCTTGTCGTTGAAATCACAAACAAAATAATCAGGCAACTTCCTACTGGCGCAGGCCATCATGTGTAGTGGATAGCGAGCGCTATGTTTGAAGCATTCGTGTTGTTACGATGTGCGGGAAATTCAAACTAAAATTATTTTCGTGACTTTATGACCAAAATATTAAAAATTCGTGACTTTTGTGACCCAGTAGACACCCTGATGAAGATCAAGTGTGATGTGAGTTTATCACCTTATAATTTTAGGCCAAAGATGCAATATTTTCGATACTCTCAGAAGTAAAGTTTATATATAATTTAATTATATAATAATGTAATACTACCGTAATAATCTATATTAATAAAATTGAGTTTGTTTGTCTGCCATGAGCAGTGTGCAATATTTACTGCATGCAGAGGGTTGACATTTTAAATTTAGCAGCCCCTATGAATGAACATGTGCACCTCGAATAAGAGATTTTAAATTTTTTGTTACATTTCATTTATTATTTTATTTATCAAGAACTGGGTTAGAATAAATCAATTTTAAGAGATTTTTTTTCTGTCTATTTGTAGCAAGGAAAAACGTTGCCCGGAGTAGCTTTGGGTAATTATACTAGTACCGTAATGAAATAATACTGTACTTTCTTGTCAATATATAAGTTGTGGCAACAGTGATGAGTGGTGATCCATGTAGCCAAAGCTTTCAAATTATCAGTTATCACATACACACCTACCAACTTAACTAATGAGTGAATAATGACCCAAGGTGTGGAATGAACTAAGATAACCAAGGAGTGATATTAGTGCAGGTTTGAAACCTATAGCTAGCTTGTGTTCTTGAAAATAGTTATATTTTAGCCTTATAATGTTAGGGTTCAGCTGATAGCTAGAAATGCAATTATTGAGATGCATACCGGTGATTTAGAGCTCTTGAAGTTATATCTTTAAGTATCATTAATTTATAAGTTACTAGCGAAAGTCAAAAAGCAGGTGGCAGACTTCCACCCACAACTAAAGGTCAATATTTAGGAAAGAGCCACAACTAGGATGCTATGACGACACTAAGCCAAGCTCTTTATAAGGGAGTAGGCTAAAATTGCTAACTTTTGTGACCAAGTCACTAAGTAGTACTCGCTTAGTATGGCCACTATCATACATAACAAGGCATAGCATGTTGGTGGTCGAAAGTATGGCCAAATACCCTAACATTAACATAAAATTAATTTATTTTCAAGAGGGTGTTAGTGAATATCTGTTTTGTTTAAAATAGGTTATCTATTTCAAAAGGTTCAAATTAAGACATAGGCTAATGTAAAAGTTGCACATACCTACTATTTAATATTGCATTGTTCTTTTTTCTTACATTGCTACAGAAAAAAATTTATTGAATATATGTTTATACACCTCATAGCTATAATTCTATAAACAACTAACCCAAATATACTTCAAATTTAGATGCCAATCAAATTAATTTCTAAGGCATCTCATGTTATATTAAATATATTTACCGGTCCCAGAAACTTTGTGAAGTTGTCCACAAACCAAAACATGGGTTCCATACAAACATCTGCAAAGTAACCATGGTCCATAAAATGGTTGTAGAAGAAGGTATTGTAGGTAATTTTCCAATTTCTCCATTGACATCTTATCGAATTGCTGAAATATTGACCAGAATATGATTGTATAAAATGTTATACATAGGAGAGAATTTTCAGTAGGGCCTACCAAGTAGGTTGGAAGAATTTGGCAAAACAGTGTTTTGAATAGAAAGATAAAAAGATAATCAATATCATAAAAGAAGCCTGTGTTAAACAATATCATTCTTAATGTTTACCTCATCCAAATTCTTACTTACTTTATGGAATTAATAAATTGAAAGTTCAATGCCACAATTACAAAAGTATGCCACCTATCCTTATCTTGAGATAGTCCTATCCAGTCCACCCCATTACATCCTCTCTCCTTTAAGTCCATTCTAATGTTATCCTCCCATTTACATCTAGGTCTTCCAAACGGTATATTCCCATTGGGTTTGCCAATCAATACCCTAAACACGGTTCTAGATTCTCTTATCTGCACTGCATGTCCTGCCCACCATAATCTACAAGACTTACTTATCTTAACAATGTCTTGTGATGAGCACAGGTTATATAACTCATCATTATGAATCAAATAGCCAAAGCTAACATTTATGCATTTTAGTGAGGATCACACCATTTAGAATTCTGAAAATTGAAAAATGACACCTAAACACCTGGACACCTAGACTTGGCTGGTGAAATCAGAGAGACAAGTCAAACAAAAGTGTTAAAACAGCTTCTCATGTTGAATTCCTTAGAGTAAACAATACCTTCATCTATAATCATGTAACTTAATTCAATTTTTTGTCCATTTCTTGTTAGTTTAAAATTATTATTAGCACCGCGTCTTACTACCCATTCGGGTTATACGCAGTTAGTTTAAAAAAGAGATTACTAGTGGTTAGTAGTTGCCATATCATTTTTTAATTTTTTTCAATTCTCGGGTCCAGGTGTCATTTTTCAATTTTCAGAATATGAACTCATCATTATGCAACCTACTCCTCTCCTCATCAGTAGCCTCATCCCTTTTTGGAACAAATATCTCCCTAAACTCTTTATTTTCTAGCACCCTACATTTTTTTTCTACATGTTTAAAATACTAAACCACATTTTACACCCATAGAATATTGGTAAATTTATTCTTTTGTACAATCCGAATTTTACATTCCTTGAAACAAAGTGAGATAACAACTTACTGACCGGGTAATAAACTATGCATTTTCTGACCATTTATTTTTCTAAATTTCACTCTAATACGGTACCATTAGATTGCTAGTTAAAATTGTTCCTCAATATTTAAACTCACTTATCAAGTCAAATAATATGATGTTCTAAGTCTGTTTTATTTAATCTTTTCATTCATTTTAATAAAGTTTTCTGTTTTAAATATTTGCCAAAAGTAGTTTGCCATACAAAATAT
This sequence comes from Timema douglasi, assembly GCA_901482245.1. Classification (NCBI taxonomy): domain Eukaryota; kingdom Metazoa; phylum Arthropoda; class Insecta; order Phasmatodea; family Timematidae; genus Timema; species Timema douglasi. Next base: position 40,151 of record CABEEJ010002967.1, read on the forward strand.
ACATTTTTGTTTCCTGAAATCACAAAAAAATAAATTAATAATGAGTTAAGATATATTCCTATTATACTGCACACAAAGCCTTCATCGGATGGCAATATATTGGTTGTACATTTACCTTGGATTAAAAAACATTTTGACACACTTTTATACTAGATTTAATCAAGCACTACCAAAACAAAGCTTACCGAAGCGTTTGTGGGATAGACGTCAGCTTCCATGTGACACGAACCATCCTTGATGGGGAAAAAAACTCTCATAACTTATCCATCAGGAAGCTCTTTAAGTGTTTTAAAAGAGGTTGATCTTTCGCACACATGATTGGAATGGTCAAAACCTACACTGCCAAACAAAAACTATACAGTTTTAACAGTTGGACCATTTCACATGAAATTACACATGGTTACACTCCAAATTAGACCTAAATCTATGTCCTTGAATAATTATTTGATGATATCTCTAAAATAGTTGTATTTAAAATAATGTAATATTTCATTAAAGATGGAAGATTCAAATATGTTAATGCTAAGCCAACTTTGGTTTAAACATTCAGGCTTTTATTTTCAAACATTTGCGTATATTAAGAGAGTAATCTTGAGTCTATAATGTTGCAATATTTCTAAAGGTAAATGTTAACACCAAATTGGGCAAAACAAATGTTTATGAAGTTGAAAATTAATTTTTTAAATTAGCCTACAGTTAAAACAGATTTATTCAGGCCTGTGGCTTAGTTTCAAAGGTAGAGATGGCGACAGTAGTTTAGTATTAAGCCCACACAAGTATTTAATCCGTATGGGGAAAGGATGGAACCACCATTGAAAAATCACATCCCCAATACACCCAGGCGAGGTTTAAACCCCAATCTCCCCTCGCCAACAATCCAGTCTAATGCGAGAGAGACTTATTTAAATATGCTATCACCAATGTGGAAGAGAAAGTTAACGGATATTAAGAATTGAGTTGAGTATAAGAGTATAATTTGTGTAGAAGCCTTTGAATACATATGGAGCAATCTGTGTGTCTGTGACTTGATATTTGAAAAAAATCAAATTTATTACGAAATGATAAATGGCTATCCCTACCAGTTCTGACAATAGAATCATATTCAATAAATAAAAAAATTAACAGCCCAGGCATGGGAATAGAGCCCAGGACTATTGTCTGTGTAGTCATAGTGATTGTGCTGGTTTATCCAGAGCCCCATAAACTCTTAAGTATAGAGTTTTTTATGAGATGTTTGGTGAAAGCCATGACAGGGTGGCCACAAAGTTTCAGAAATAAAATTTCCTTACTTTTCCCTGATCCAAAAATCTTAAGTTTCCATGATTAAAACCCATTTCAAACCTTATAGGAAGATTTTTTTTTAAAACCAAAATATTATATAGGCCTATGTTTTAAATGATTAATTTTGGAAAGCTCTCAAAAATAAATTGACATATATTTGATAAACTTATGTTTAAATATAATGCAACTAAGACATTTTTCCTTCCTTGAAAGCTAAATATACCATTTTCCCAGACCGACTACAAAATTCCTTGACATAGTTTTAAATTTCTTGATTGTGATCGCCCTGAGTATAGGGGGAGCGGGGGGAGGAGGAGGGGGGGGGGG
>CABEEJ010002967.1:49745-75451 GCA_901482245.1 Timema douglasi
TTCCAGTGATGGTATTAAAATATATGTGTGTATTCCTCCTCATTGCCTAGTCTAGTAGCTTCTTACTAGAGTTAACTAGGTTTCAAGAGCGTAAGAACGAATGATCCCGAACTGGTTCTTAGTCCCGGTGCTAAAAAAAAAAAAAAGCTAGGCCTTATATCTTTCTACAACAGGCTGAGGGCAAATATTCACCCTCCGTAGCTGAATCGATAACGTGTCGGTTTTGGGATGTGAAGGAAACAAATTTAAAATGTTGATTATAGGTGTATTTTAGTTTTGAGTTGTCCCTATTGCATTTCATAGGCAGTGGCTCCGGAAGCTCATCGGAATGGGATCTCCACTGAGAGAGGGGCCCAGTAGTCTTACCTAGCCTGGAACATTTTTAAACCCCGAAAAACTCTCTTAAATTGAGCCCAAAATAAATGTAGTGTTGAATGTAACAAAGCTACAAAAAATATATATATATATATATATCTTTGTTCTCCACAGAGACTTACAATCTATCCGGTCGATATGCATTTTAATTACGCTATTGGAGTAAGGAAATGTACCTGCATTTGTAAAAAGATAGAGTAGGAAAAAACCCATTCCTTCTAACACCCACCTGGTCTTCAAGCTCCTAACTTCTCGTCACTGGCAAACCAGATCGGAAGAGCCTGACTTTTATTCCGCATGCCCACCGATACGGGAAAGCTGATTCTTACTACTCGTTCCGGTTATACGCATATGTATTAATTACGCTAATGAGTTAGGGATGGGTAAGCCATTAATTTAGAGGAAGTGTACTCGCATTTGCGTGGAGTGAGTGTGGAAAATGATTCAAGAAAAGTAGCCCTCATTACACTCAACCGAGACTTGAACCCCAATCTCCCTGACATCGGAAATCTAGTCTATTGCGAGAGTGACGCCTTAAGACCATGCAGCCACCGAGGCAGGTTATATGTGTATTGAATTTAACTTTTAATTTAATGATTATATTACAAACCGTAAACCACGGACATTTGGCGTTCCGATTGCCCCGGACTATAGACGAGCCCTTAAATTCCTGCAATGATCGTCGTTAAAAAAAATTACGTACAACTAGGTGAAGGCCTTAAAAATGTATGAATAAGGGCCAGGTGCAATAACTAAAGTTTAGTCCCTTTCGACAGCTTACCTCCCAACCCTAAAGTACAGTCCCAAACACTAAAGTTTTACCGTTAGAGCACTACATTCCAAGCAATCCATTACACCCCTCACACTTCGTCAGTTGTTGACAAGAACTGTGAAACTATTGTATTATTGTTATTATTATTAGCACCGCGTCTTACTACCCGTTCGGGTTATACGCACTTACGCTAATGGTAGGGTGATTGTGAGATGAAATGAAGGACCTACAGTTTAACGTGGAATCCGAACCACGGTGGAGGCCTGGCATTCCTCACATTCACAAGATGTCTTGTCAGGAAACTATTGTAGGAATCAGTGGCGTATCTATATTAAGGACCTGTTCCGGAAATAATTATCCTCATTTCAGATTAGTCTAACTGAAATTAAAAATGTCCAACAAAACTTAGCCCATTATCATTACATAATTAGATGTGCTCTCGAAACGAATCATCAAGAATGGGTCGTGACCTTGAGGTGCAACTAGCAGCCCAAAGGCGAAAACACTTTCACTGAGGATCAAAGTCTTCCATTTCAACCCCAAAGTCCCCGTTGAAATAAGCCAAATCAGTAAAGTCCGTATAAAGAGATCAACATCACAGTCAGGCTCAACATGGAGGGGTACTGGGTGAGGGAATTTACCAAGTTACTAGGTCCAGAGTCCAGGCGAACAAACAAAAATATATATAATCAAATGTCTAGCCTTACTAAACATTAGTGCATGCCCAGCCACCCACTGGGGTTTTCTCCTGAGGAACTTAACGGTTTCTACAGGAAGTCATTGAAAACTATGTTATTGTTTTCGACTTATGGCCATGCTATTTTTCCCACGTCTTGACATGCTGACAAATGAGTTTTATGATCGAATTGAATGACGAATGTTCGCAAAGGCGTAGAAATCTACATTTTTCTAGTGGGTGGGGGACTGCTACCAAATTCTAGAGGGGTCCAGACCCTGCCTCCCCGATTCTGCCCTTTCTTTCAAACTGTTATTAGTTGGCAAATAATGTTTTAGAAAGTATGTTGAGATAATGGGTGGGAGAAGGATAGTAAACCAGTAAACCTACCGAGATAATTTACAAACTCCACAGCTGACAGTTGTTCTGTTATTTAATCTGCTCTTTTCTTAGGGTGGCCCCTCAAGTAGGATCTTACAGGTGGAAGCAAATATGTTTTCCTACTTTTCTCAGACCCCACTTATTCGGCTCATTCCAAGAAACGTCCTTTGTTATTCAATATTATATGAATTTATAAGAAAAAAGTACAGTATTTTAAATGTTGACAAAGCTAATTTTACATTCGGAAGTTTTACAGGATGTACATTGAAGGGTCCTCGGTCCCGGCATAGATTAGCTGATTACCAAACCCTTCCTTCACCTCTGACAAGACATCTTGTGAATGTGGGGAATGCCAGGCCTCCACCGTGGTTCGGATTACCATTACACATTAGCGTAAGTGCGTGTAACCCGAACGGGTAGTAAGACGTGGTGCTAATAATAATAATAATAATAATAATAATAATGCATTGAAGGTGAATATTAAAATATTCATAAACTAATATGGGGTACAATTAAAGCTGTATTAGAGTAAAAAAACTTATACATTAGGTTTTTATATGTATTTGTGGACCAAATAATTCCAGCGGGGTACAGTTAATCCCAGGTGGGCCCAGATCCTATGGACTCCCAACTTAATACGCCCTTGACTATTCCTCAATGTATTTGAAAACATTTATAATGTAAAAAACTTAAAAGAACCCTATTTTGAATTAAATCAATAAAAAAAGCCATTATTAAAATATTCAAATTTAAATAAATAGTCATCAGTAAACGTCTTAAGCGAATATTTAATTTATCATAACAAAGACTTTATAATCAAAATCGTTAGTAATTTTTAAAAAATAATTCAAAATTCAAACGAATTTTGCTCCCAAAATCAAGTACGTATACTGTTTTGTTAGATCAAACACTCCCTAAATAGCCATGTTAAACAAAATCGTATGAACTAAATAACCAGTGAATTAGCTAGAATTAGCAACTACGAGATATTCACACGATCATCGTTTTCAACCAACAAAAAAAAAACTTTATTTAAAAAAATAGTTGGCATATATAATATAAAAATTAAATGTATTTTTTTAAATGTCTTTTAAAAACAAATAAATATGTTATCTATCAAATAAATTTAATTAAAATCCCTTCCCTCAAAATTATTTTCAAAACAATGATATTTCGTTTTACTTTTGTTTACAAACGGGGGACATCAAGTGTTTGTTTTTTGTCACCTTGTCTCACTACCGATTCGGGTAGTACGCCTATGAAGTATGAACTAATTACGTTAATGTGCTAATGATAACAAAGGTTGAATTTGTATTGATTGTGCCCGAATTTGCGTGGAGGGAGAGTGTAAAACCATTCGGGTAAAACCACCCTCAGTGCATCTGACCAGAATTCGAACCCCGATCTTCCTACCATCGGCAGTCCAGTGCGATACTTTCGACAACCGAAGTGGTGAAATTACTGTTCACTTTGTTCATGTAGGAGTAGGAAAACTTACATACTTCATTTTTATTCCTTATAGAAATAGCCCTTTTTTGAGCAACTAGCCCTAAAATTAGATTTTAGTTCAAAGCTTCGATGAATCTCTCTCTCTCCAGACTTAAGACACCTATACAGTCATGTTTAGCTTGCGCCAATAGTCATGCCAGTTCGACTGTGGTGCAAGTAAAGGCTTATACACCTTTTTTAAAAGTATCGAGCAAGGATTTACTTGCGGGACAGTTAAGAGTTGAGTTCACCACATGTATACACTGTTCTAAATAACGCACCATGCCTGTCCTCTCTGCAAGGTGTGACTGGCACACCAATCGAGGTGCAAGTACAAATAGCGCGCGCGTTCCACCGGCGCGAAAATTAACTATTGGCGCCAAATTATTCGAGCACTCGATTCATCGCGCAAGTATAACATGTGTCATGCAAACTCTATAATTTTCATGCAAGTAGAGGTTCACACTGTCATGTTGGCACACCAGTAACGGCTGGTGCCGGTGAAACATGACACTGACAAGTGACAACCCCTTCATTCCTATCTGAGCGTTGATCTAGTGGACATTAGTCTGCACACAAATCATGACAAGGGATCAACAACAGCTTGAAGTCTGTGGTCCGTCCATGTATTCAGGACACAGGAAAACAAATACATTTCACAATACGACAGTTGATACAAGTTCCTCCAAATACTTACTATTAGTCATCAAGAGTAGCTTAATTTATCTATATGCGTCTAGCTTGAACGAGTAGTGAGACGTGGTGAAAAATAAATAAACAAATAAAACATTTATGAATAAAGGAACAAGAATGTAAAATTATATTTGTTTGATTTATAAAAATACTATTGATACTTTTATACCATGGTCCTAAATACCATAAAATCCTTTTTCAGAAATATTTGGCTGGTTACTAATGTTTCAAGAAGTCAGAAAGTTTATACAGCCAGTTACTGTTCAAACAAAGATTATAATGTAGTTACTATTCCAATTTCCAAATAGATTCTATGTAGAGGAGAGGCAGTCACTGCTACAAACAGATTCAAGATATATTCACTGTCCGAAAAATTTTCTAAAGGTAATCAATGTTTCAAGCAGATTTTTAAATATAAAATTTTCCATATAATTTTCAGAGTTAATCAATGTTAGAATATATTCTAGAGGTAGAAATTATTGGGTGGCGAGAGTAGGGGGGATACCCTCCCCCACAGTTACAATTTTTTTTTTTTTTACATTTCTGCTTACACCACTGTGCTTATAAATTTGAGTGATAGGAATTTTCGATCTATTTCTAGAAAATTCCTGGTTCAATTAATTTTATTCAATTTTAAGCTATAATTTCATAGTAAATAGAGTCCCTCCATATTTTCTTTAGTTTAATTTTTTAATCGTACAATTATATTACATTTATTTAAAATATTGAATTTGTGTGATTATACTTCTTTTTTTTTACAAAAAGTGTGATTCTAAAAAAAAATCGTATTTATTTATGGTTTGTGCACGGATATATTACAGAAATTCAACTGCATTAAAATATGTCTTGTACAAATATGGCTCTATAATACTCGCACTCTAAAAAAAACTGGTTTTCATTCAAACTCGACTTGAGCTCGCCTCGAAGTGAGACGTGCCTACTCGTAATAAACCCCTTCCTTGTTTTTTTCATTTTAAGCACTGAGTAAGGTCTTTAAATTTGAATAGTTAGTTTTGGGAGATGCGTAGTGTTCTGAGTATATTTTTTCCACAAAGACTTTCTTCCTTTCCCTCCTCTCAAATGTGCAAGTACAATAATTAATCTATGGTGTTTGACAATAATTAGCATTAAAAACACAAATTGTATAGTAAAAATTAGTGGAATAAATAAGTGATAAGAATATATTAATACAATAGAACAATAATACAGTTAAAATCATAAACATAACGTTGTCGTCATTAGTCAAAAGAGTAAATAGTCAAAAATTTACTAACATTTTCGATTCTTACTGAATGTTATATGTTTTAATAACTTTTCAAACTTTAGAAACATTATTATCAAGTTTTTACTATTTATTATTTTTATTATTGACAACCTGATGTTTATAATTTTAACCGTAAATTGTCCTATCGTTTTAACGTTTAATATATATGTTATTAATTTACTCCAGTCGCCACTCATTTTTACTATAATATTTGTGTTTTTAATTATAATTATTGTCAAACATCAAAAATTTAACATTGCCTCAGGACAATACCAAAATCGCTTCTAAAATTACAATTAATCTAATTTTCACCTTTCTCATGCTTATCACACAACTGATACTATTATGTAGGACCATGTTTGGGGGAAATAAACAAATGACGCAACACTAGTTAGGTCTCACTAATTAAAGCACATAAAAGTAAGCTTTATTAGATTGCTGCCGATGAGGATATTTAGCTAATTTTAACAATGGCACTTTTTATGGTTAGTCCCTCCAAATCTTGGGATCACATTGACTAATGTCTACCCTGGTAACCAAGGGATAATGAGAGAGCATCTAAAATTATTATTAGCACCGCGTCTTACTACCCGTTTGGGTTATACGCACTTACGCTAATGTATAATGATAGGGTGATTGTGAGATGAAATGAAGGACCTACAGTTTAACGTGGAATCCGAACCACGGAGGTGGCCTGGCATTCCCCACATTCACAAGTTGTGATTAATACACGTCTTGTCGGAGGTGAAGGAAGGGTTTGGCAATCAGGTAAATCCGTGCCGGGACCGAGGATTGAACCCCGGCCGCCAGCACAGAAGTCTGAGCATCTAAAAGAAAGTTGTACTGTACATGCATTAGTTTGGCAGGAGAGTGCTAAAACCACTTATAAAATCACACGTAGGAAAACCACTTCTAGTACACTCGGCCTGGATTTTAAACCTTGACCTTCCTGTCAACAATGAAGAAGTTCTGTATGATTATTAACGCCCTAGACTGTTCGGCCACCGCTGTGTGGTAGAAAGCGACCAAACCATTTTCATGTAGACATGTGTACCGGGATGGGTTCTGACGCCATAGTTTTTTTTTGAACATCTGTAAGATCAGTGGCGCAATGGGAGAGCAGGGGGGCAGGTGGGGCATTTGTCTCAGATTCTCCGCCCAAGAGTGAGAATCATTTAATCAACTCTCAAATAATGTGAAGCACAATTATTATAACATATTTACACCACTGAAAATGTATTGAATGTAAAGTCTACTTTTTAGGACCAATTGCAATGACTTGAAATTTTTAAAAAAACACTGTTAAAAAATACATTAAAAATGACCCTAAATTTTCCAACTGAGGGAACATAAAGAAATAATAGCTTGGACACATTAGATACGCCCTACTCCTCCCCCAAAATAAGTGACTGGATGCGCCACTTTGTTAGTTATAAAACCAGTAGCTTTTTCAATGTTGGCTGCTCTACAGTAAATATGTAATCTTCCTAAATGTTATTCTATGGTGATGTAACGATATCTAATATATGTTTAGTAATATAATCAACGCTATCTTATGACTCTTTCATAATATCATATTCTGAAAATTGAAAAATGACACCTGGACACGGGAATCAGTTTTCAGTTTTCAGAATATGATATCTAGATGGAGTAATCCTCACTAAAATGCATAAATAATAGCTTTGGCTATTTGATTCATTACTATGCAATCCCGTACAGTTATAATAATTGTACAAATGGCTGCAATAAGCCAATTAACGAGTCGAAGTTGGCTGCGTTATCTGATAGCTCGTGATCTTAATAAATCACACATTTGTAGCCAACGATTTCCGCATGTCCATCACAGACTCTGCCTTAAAATAAGAGTGATGGATGACCATGAGCACGGGACGAATCCTGGATAGCTCAGTGGAAAGAACTTTGGCGTACTAAGTCAAAGGTCGCGGGTTCGATTCCCGTGTCCAGGTGTCATTTTTCAATTTTCAGAATATGATATCTAGATGGAGTAATCCTCACTAAAATGCATAAATAATAGCTTTGGCTATTTGATTCTTTCAAAATAGTTCATGCACGGGTCCTGTGCGGTGTAGTAGTTACTCTAGATAATGTGAATTATGATTATTTCTAATCACCTCTTAAGTTTTTCCACATGGAAATCATTTATAACTAATCAGTAGGTTGATTCCGTTATAATATTATCTGCTTATTTTAATGTATTAGTAATTGCATGTACAATGTTTTAATGCTAGAAAATAAATGACTTGGTATTTAGTTCGATTACTATCCGTTATAGGACTTTGCTATAGGCATTTATCTTTTGAGAGATTTAACATGTTCTTGATTTTCAATAGTGGACCAAGCAAGGCGATCTGTTTTAGGCGGCAATAGTGGCCACAGCGTGGGAAGAGACGTGGCAACAGTGTCATGGATTTTCGTTGGCTGCTTGAAGGGAGAGTAGCTTGGGGGAAATGACGAGGGTTGCAGGATTAGATAATGGGGCTTGGAAGGCATGTTATTTCTTCTCTTTTCTCTACAGTTCTACCCCTATTTTAGTAGTGAGGCAGGTCTGAAATGAAGGTTAGAAAGTGGTAGGGAAGCAGTCACACGGTGTACTAAGCTTAGTTCACAATCGCAAAAATTAATCATCAATACGAGTGTTTTTGTGATATACGTCAAATGTTTATAATTTAATGATTCATAATTATTTATTATTTTGGAAACAAAATGGAAAGATTAGCCAATATGAAATGTCGGTAACAGCGGTAATGGATCCACGGTAGCGAACGAAAAAATTAGAATTTAACCAAAATAAACACATCCAAGCAGATCAACGGAAAAGGTGGCATGTAAAGAGACAAGCGAACAGAAAAGAATTTATAATAAAACAGGAAAATTCAGGTTGAGATATCCCTAAGATTGTTAAAGATAACCGGCATCACGAATAACGATTTGTTTTATTTATATTTATATATTATATACAGGAGTTAAGGATGAGTCTTTTGAGGGTTAAATTTAAAAAAATAATCCTGGGGAGGACCTCCTTCCCTCTAAGCTTGGAGGGTATTCCATATTCCGTATTACAGACCCCCCCGGTAATAGGGCCCCTACACGATCAGCCAGTCTTAATACTGATAGTCTGACTGTTAATATGCATCAGTACTTACAATGAGACCATACACGTCAGTCTTCGTATCATTAATTATTTTTATCAGTCTCAGCTCCTGCATGCAACACGCAACAACACGGATGATAAGAAAAGAGGCGTGTTCTGTCTATGTTTGCTACTGAGACTGAACGAAATACTGAGCACGCGCACACGGCCAGTCTTACTGTCAATATTATTGTCAGTCTCTCCCAACACTTGCAAGAATGATGGACTGAGACTGACGTGATCAGAAAATTCTAATCACATCAGTATTTTAGTCAATCCGGCCATCAGTCCATCAGTACTGCCCCTACACGATCAGTCAGACTGTCAGTATTAATTATTACTTTATTAATACTGAGAGTCTGACCGATCGATAGTGTAAGGGCCCTATTAGAGTTCATCCCCAAAAGTTGGTTCCTGGATCCACCTCTGGGTAGCAAAGTATTCTCTTGGAGAGTATTTAAACAAGAGCATCAAGTCATTTTAATCTGAATATTAAAATAATTTAGTTAAAACAATCATATTAATATAAATTTTCTTTAATTTAATAATATTATAAATATGCACAATCATTTAGACAATTAAAAAAACTCAAATGAACGAAAACTTCCTTTTGATTGGTTGAAATGATCAGTTCCTGAGTAGAAATACTTAAGATTATAAAGAATGTACTGTACATATGTATCCAAAATCCTACACAGCATACAAACTATTTTGATCTGGCACAGTTACAGTGGCATAACTAGTGAGTACGGGGTTGGGGGTTAAAACTTCCCACAAAATCCGCCATGATTTCGCTTTGCTGTAATTTAAAACTAACACGTTTTTCTTCTTCAGTACTTAAATGTATTGGGTGACCTGGCGGTCTAGGGGTAAGGTGTCAGACTTCTATGCTGGCGGCCGGGGTTCAATCCTCGATCCCGGCATAGATGTATCTGATTACCAAACCCTTCCTTCACCTCTGACAAGACATCTTGTGAGTGTGGGGAATGCCAGGCCTCCACCGTGGTTCGGATTCCACGTTAAACTGTAGGTCCTTCATTTCATCTCACAATCACCCTACCATTACACATTAGCGTAAGTACGTATAACCCGAACGGGTAGTAAGACGCGGTGCTAATAATAATAATATTTTTCAACACCTTTTATTGAAAATGATGACACACAGGGAGAGAGGAAGAACGCCTCCCTTCAGAGAACCAGAAATAGATATTCTTCCTTTCGATACAAGATGCCAAAATATCCTGAACTTAGGCGTCACATTTCGACGATAAGTTACTTTGGAAAGCGCAAAATAAATTTCCCGTTTGGGCTTCCTAAAATGCTAATGGTAGCTCGCGATCGACTTTTTGGCGACCCCTGGTCTACAAGAATCGCATCTATTTTGTTTTTCATGATTAGAACATAGTTTATATGAATCTATTTTGACTTCAAAGTCTTGAGCAAACATGTATTAACAATAATTAGATATCATTAATTTCTACATAGCCACAATATTGTGGAAACTAACAATAATTATTGAAGTATTTTAAAATGAGAATAGCTAATTTAATTCTTCCAAAAACAAACCTATAAATGAAAAATTTGACCTTTCTCACTCCTTTCCCCTTGTCCCGCCAACTCCTGTGTTTCACGTCTTACCACCCAACCAGACTCTCTGTATATTTAAACTAATGATACAGGAAAAAGAAAGGTATAATTTAGAAGAAATGCACCCACGTGGAGGGAGGGTTGTTAACCAAGAATCAGCAAGAATATGTAGAATTACACGAAGTTTATAAAAAGTTTTAATTTATCATTGATTTCAAGAATCTCTGTAAAACGGAACCTGGATACATATACTTTTATATACTGCATATTTATGCCATCCATGTAATCACCGTATGTGTACACACACACACACACACACACACACACATATAGGTATAATATATTAATGATGCCTATACATTCACCGTATGTATACATATGTATTTATATACATATATAATTGTATATAAAGTGTATATATAATTATATGAAGTATACTTATGACGTTCATACATTAAGATTGTTTATATGTTTATTTATATATATATATATAATTATATAAAGTATATTTATGACGTTCATACATTAACATTGTTTATATATATACACCTCTTCTACCCATACATGTTAACTATATAGGCAGAGCCCTGCTTTTATGGTGAATAAAAAAGCCCAATTTCGTTTTTAAGTTTCCCAAAAGCGGTGAATTACAAAAATCCTATTTTTGCGTCGAAATTATCGAATTAAGACAAAAGCGTTAAAAAAAAGTGGTTTTTACCAAACTTTCGTGATTAAGGTGACTTTGTTGGGTTAAAACTAGACTTCCAGGACAATGTTTGAAACAGGTAAGCTAAACATATTGAAGTGAAAACCAAAAATTAAATTTTGTTTGGACAAAACGGTAAAAAACATTAGTCTGCAAAAAAATGTGCTGTCAACTTATAAAAAAAGTAAGATTTAGCGGCAGCTGGTCCGGGAAAAGTATCTACAAGTCACAAAGACAAAATATTACACAAAAATCATCTTGTTACTTCACAAAAATTGTGACTATATTTTTAAATCTCAATTTAGGCTAGAAAAATACAAAATAACTACTCAACATCACCAAACTGCAACATGCAGCTGGTAACAATGTTATCCACTTTCATTGTGGTTCTGCGGTCTGTTACTACTAAACTATACCTAGAAAAATATCGTTCTGAATCTGCATTTGAAATCGGCAGCCACAACGCTTGCAAACACTTTGTTGCGAAGTCACTGAACATACTGTCTGTCTTCAGCCCTAACAGCACATTCTCAATTTTTAAACTTTCGATGCCATCATTCTCTTTCATCAAAACTTTCAATTTTTATTTTTCAAAATCCCAAAATATTAGCGCGAATGCCGAAAATCTCGACTAAATCGCGATTATCGCGGACATCATTTAAAATCGCGAATATCGCGCTAAAACGCCGATTTCGCGAATTATCGCGACAATTCTTAGCATATATTTGCAATCAGGGTAACCTGAAATGTGAACATCTGAAAGAAAAAATGCCATATCTAACATTCGTGAATTATCGCGAACTCCACAAACGCAGGGCTCTGTATATAGGTGTCCCAGACATCGGCACAAAACATCTATGATTGAAAATCATCAACCAATAAACATGTATGAACAATGGTTCAAATTTCAAACACATTAACTTCAACATCGACCTTTTGAAAATATCTATGTTTGATGCTAATTTCTAGTAATCTAGTTTTGGTATTGCCCAATCATTCGAATTGCTTTCGAGCGGTATGTCTTGTACCCTCTCAAAATATAATAATCGAAAGTTTTTTTTGCTAAAGATGGTGCGTGAATTATTAAGTTGGTGGATTTATTCCTAGTTATAGAATTAGAAGAAAATGAAATTTCACTATATAGGCCGATTTGAAACTACGACGATAGGAAATTCATCGGACATTACAGAGAGTTTTTGGATACAATCAGTGGGACTATTTCGTTCATCTGCCCTATCTCTATGTACGAAGATGTTTGTTTATTTTCGTACCAAAAATAAGTTAATACAAAATACAGTACATCACCATAACACGATGCGATATAGCTATGTGCGGAAAATCAAAAGTTGAAAATGCATTGATTACGACTACAGATTAAATTATTTTAATCACAATATTTTCCAATTTTATACAAAGTTAAATTGCCACAAACTCAAATAAATTATTCCGGTAAATTATCATGAATTGGCTATAATATATACAATTATATTTCTTCAATACATTCTAAAATAATACGTTCTTGCTCAGAAGTAGCTTTTTTTTTTTCATTCTCAACATAATTGGAATACAAGCTCTTTAAAATAACATGACATTCTGACGAAACTATTCAAAATGAAGTCACGTGACAGAAGAATAGCGTTCTATCCGGTTTCGGGATTGGTTGGTCTTACAGGAAGCGGGTTTCCTGTACATAAAATCACTATGCATGTACTGTAGAGTAGAAAACTATTAACTCGAATGGTAGTTTTCTCAACCACTCAACACGAATTAGGTTCCGTTATGAGCAAGTACGACCAAATTTGGTCTCACTGGTGTTACCTATAACGTTATCTTAGTACTGTAGTTGATAAAGGGGGTAAACATGATTTAGTTTAGTGTTTATTCGCCTCAGAGGCCACATGGCTTAAGGCGCTACCCTCTCAAGAGACTAGACTGTCGAAAATGGGAAAGTCAGGGTTCGATCCCAGTCAGGTGTACTGAGGGTCGTTTTCACAAATGGTTTTACAATTTCCCTCCACGCAAATGCGGGTACACTTTCTCTAAATTCAACTTTTCTAATCCCTAACACACTAGTTTAATTAGTATATACTACATAGGTGTAGCGCCCAAACGGGTAGTAAGAAACGATGTTAAAAACAAATTTAGTGTTACAAAACTATATAGGTTTGACGAAAAAAACATTCAAATTTCGTCAAAATACTAAAAGTTAAATTGTCTCAATATTTTTAACAGTTTATGGGATGGCAAATTCAGGGGCGTTGGATGATATACATCTTAGGGGTGAAAAGGGTAGGGGGGAGGAAGACAGTGAATTCCCCAACTCTAGGCGTCTTTAAATAGAATTTAAAAAATCCCCGGGTGACCATGTAAAGTACAATGGTAACGTTCTCCCCCAGAATTGTAATTTTTGAGGCGATAATAGGGCCTTGAATTGAGGTTTTAGGTAACTGTATTTCTAAAGCTATTTATTAATTATGGATTTTTAAAGTTACAGGTGTTATATTTTTTATATTCACCACCAATGCGTGTAGGAAAACTAAGTAAATTGCAAGCTCGTCTATACTTTAGTTTGACAGAGAGATAGGGAGTTGGATCTGGGTCGGGTGTAGTGAAGAGGTTTTTTCAAAATGGTTACACACTCTCCCACTACGAAAATGCGGGTTCATATATTATAAATTCTGCCTAGCTTTTTATCTCCTCCTATTAGTGTAATTAAATGCGTACAGCCCAAATGGGTAAATAAGATGTGGATCCCAAAAAATGTCCTAGTATCTTTTATTAACTATAAAATACAGTTCTACCAAAATTCTACGATACTAGCCTAAATATTGAGGAGGTTTACACAAATATATTACTAATAATTCTTTTGTAAGGGGGAGCTGGAGCCCTAAAACACCCACCATAAGTAAACTTCATTAATGTACTGTACATTGGTTGATAAAGGTCTAAAGAATGAGTAGAATTTATTGTTATTATTATTAGCACCGCGTCTTACTACCCGTTCGGGTTATACGCACTTACGCTAATGTGTAATGGTAGGGTGATTACCTGGCATTCCCCACATTCACAAGATGTCTTGTCAGAGGTGAAGGAAGGGTTTGTTAATCAGATAAATCTGTGCCGGGACCGAGGACTGAACCCCGGCCGCCAGCTTAGAAGTCTGACACCTTAACCCTAGACCGCCAGGTCACTTTATTGTTTCTCAATGACTATTATAATCTGTGATATGTGTTTACTTTCACACTGCTTTTTGGTTGGGAAGGTGAGGAAATGGTGTTTTCGCAGCTGGAAGAGTTGCTTGCACCTTTCACACGGTGGAGATTCGGACTAAAAGAGCGTTACGCCTATCAAATATTAAAAAGAAAATGTAATCAAACTTTTTTCCGTTTTTTTTTTCATGTGTTTACATTGTACAAACATGTGTAAGCCCTAATATGTTTTCCCTTCGAATTCTTTGAATGTTTGTAATTGGCAATCAACACGACTTTTCTTTATTATCCTAGTTTTTAAACCTATTTATTAAATCACTTAAAATGGTGTCGATCCAACAACATACTATTGTAAACAACCGCTTGTTTCGATGCCGATTCAATCAACACCTCATTCTTTTGAAAACAAAAAGTACTTTTTACACATTCCTAGCCAAGAAAGCTATTAAAAAAAATGTCCTCTCGTGTGTGAAGGACAAAGTTAAAAACGTTAAACTTATTAAAAATGTGAATAGTTTTAATTTAAATGTTATGGGAGGACGCGTACCTTCACGATCTATAGACGATCCACCACGGCTTTTTCGATCACTGGTCTTTTATAGAATTAAATAATAATTACTACAGTCATGCGTTAGTAAACATAACCTACTTTGGGAACCACCCATCGAAGTGTTGAGACGCGTTGCAGACGTAAAAAAATCCCACTTTGTTTAATAAGTGGTTTCTTATGTTAAAATATGGTACGCGTCAAAATGGAGGTGGTTAACACGAATAACAAACAACTTAGCCTAGTTCACAACGTTCATTACTTTACTACACACACCGTCTTAGCTCAAATATATTGAATAGCAGAACTTACAAACTGACTCAACCTGGAACTGCACGCCCAATACTACACACTCAGTCTTAGCTCCAATATATTGAACAGCAGAACTTACAAACTAACTCAACCTGGAACTGCACGCCCAATATTATACACCCAGTCTTAGCTCCAATATATTGAACAGCAGAACTTACAAACTAACTCAACCTGGAACTGCACGCCCAATACTACACACACCAGTATTAGCTCCAATATATTGGATAGCAGAACTTACAAACTAACTCAACCTGGAACTGCACGCCCAATACTACACACTCAGTCTTAGCTCCCATGTATTGAATAGCAGAACTTACAAACTAACTCAACCTGGAACTGCACGCCCAATACTACACACCCAGTCTTAGCTCCCATATATTGGATAGCAGAACTTACAAACTAACTCAACCTGGAACTGCACGCCCAATACTACACACCCAGTCTTAGCTCCAATATATTGAATAGCAGAACTTACAAACTAACTCAACCTGGAACTGCACGCCCAATACTACACACCCAGTCTTAGCTCCAATATATTGAATAGCAGAACTTACAAACTAACTCAACCTGGAACTGCACGCCCAATACTACACACCCAGTCTTAGCTCCAATATATTGAATAGCAGAACTTACAAACTAACTCAACCTGGAACTGCACGCCCAATACTACACACCCAGTCTTAGCTCCAATATATTGAATAGCAGAACTTACAAACTAACTCAACCTGGAACTGCACGCCCAATACTACACACCCAGTCTTAGCTCCAATATATTGAATAGCAGAACTTACAAACTAACTCAACCTGGAACTGCACGCCCAATACTACACACCCAGTCTTAGCTCCAATATATTGAATAGCAGAACTTACAAACTAACTCAACCTGGAACTGCACGCCCAATACTACACACCCAGTCTTAGCTCCAATATATTGAATAGCAGAACTTACAAACTAACTCAACCTGGAACTGCACGCCCAATACTACACACCCAGTCTTAGCTCCAATATATTGAATAGCAGAACTTACAAACTGACTAAACCTGGAACTGCACGCCCAATACTACACACCCAGTCTTAGCTCCCAGATATTCACTAATTGAAGAGCCAAGTGAATCAGCAGACGATTATTTTATCTTCATGCTCACCACCTGGAAGCGAACCAAGATCTCCGAGATTGTTATCGACCAAGCGGTCGATCCGAGGCGCTAATCACCCTCAGCTCCAAACTCACCGTTATCAGTTTGTTTGCCTAGGGTTTAAGGCTGTTTAGCGCCAGATTGTTTATCAGTTTTTTTTAAACTACTGCCGAGTGATAATGACGCTATCTTGGCAACGTGTCAATTGAAGAAACAAGAGCGGTTGAGGTCACCAGACGACGTGCAGCGGGGACTAGAAAGTGAGGAGAGGTTCTGTGCCACTAGGTGAGCGATTGTTTCGTCGACCGACTAATATGAGTGGATTGAGTGACTAGCAGGTGTGTGAGTAGTTTGGACATGGCGCAGACCGGGGACAAGCAGACATCCCAGAGACTAGCTGTACCTATAGGTAAGAAATAGGGATGGACATCGAACATCAATATTTTTTTTAAATATCGATGTTTGTGCCTATCGATATTTGTTGGGTGATAGTTTACATACATCGATGTTTCGATCGATGTTTGTGGCACTGATAATGCAGTACATATGCGTGTTTTTCGTTACTTCGACTCTGACCTTCTGCCCTCTGAGAGACTGATTAAACATAGCCTCCAGTTTCCGTTATTTGAGTTGAAAAATCACCTTTATTTTTATCATAAAACATCTGTGTTTTTCTTTCGATGTTCACACCGGGAGTCAGTGGCGGTTTTAGACCAAAAAAAATGGGGGAGCACAAATTGTTGCATGTATATGTAGTAATTGATTAAAATTAATATGTAATATATACCTACCAAATACATGCCCCATGCATAACATTCATCTACACTTTGGTTTAAATATTGAAAACTTTTTTTCGAAAATAAACGCTGTTAATAGATCCTGGATTCATGATAGGATCGCATACGCTTAAAACAGTTGACTTGTACACCTGTTATGTATGACACTGACGGAAAATAAATTATTATTATTTTTAGCAACGCGTCTTACTACCCGTTCGGGTTATACGCACTTACGCTAATATGTAATGGTAGGGCGATTGTGAGATGAAATGGAGGACCTACAGAATGGAGGACCTACAGTTTAACGTGGAATCCGAACCACGGTGGAGGCCTGGCATTCCCCACATTCACAAGATGTCTTGTCAAAGGTAGGAAAATAAATAAGGTTAATTGAAATGACAGAATCAAGCAGTCATGAGAGGGATAATAAATGCTTGGAAAAACGGCTTCATGAAACGACTACTTGATAACTATTTTCCATAAAGGCAAAATCAAGTTTTCTGACTATCTTAAGGTGAGGATGTAGGAAACAAAAGAAGTGTTTTGGTTGCTTTTATATCAAAACTTTTTTTGTTAAAATAAAATAAAATATTTCTTCAGTACAAACATAGGGTATAATTTTCTTCCCATGGTGAGCTCAACAGTTTTTGAATATCTGTCAAGGTGTCCTGGAATTTAATAACATTTTTTTTTTCTTCATTTAAAAAGTTTGTCATCTAATGCCGCTATGCTAATGAGTCATGACAGATTTTCAACAACAGCTGTTGATGATATAATTCTTTGAATAAAATTAAACTCTTTATTTCTATTGAAGTAATATTTTATTTATTTTGACTAAAATATGTTTTGCTATAAAAAACTGCGTCCTCTATTGCCCCACCTCAAATGCCGGTTTATTTAAAAATCGATAATATGATGGTGACCTGGTGGTCTAGGGATAAGGTGTCAGACTTCTATGCTGGCGGCCGGGGTTCAATCCTCGGTCCCGGCACAGATTTATCTGATTACCAAACCCTTCCTTCACCTCTGACAAGATATCTTGTGAATGTGAAGAATGCCAGGCCTCCACCGTGGTTCGGATTCCACGTTAAACTGTACGTCCTTCATTTCATCTCACAATCACCCTACCATTACACATAGCGTAAGTGCGTATAACCCGAACGGGTAGTTAGACGCGGTGCTAATAATAAAGATAATATGATCTCTAATATCAGCAAAATTTCGCTCAACTTCCATTGGGTCCTGGACCAGTTGCTCCCTTTCTTTATACATATTATTTTACTCTTCACTGTCGAATCACATAGCATACCTACAATAATAGCTTCGAAATTTCCCTTAGATTAGTGCTATCTGCTATTATATTAATCATTTGAATTAATGATCAATTGATTGTAATTTTTTTTTTAATCCTGTTATATTTTTGGGTGGGGAGAGGGGACAAGCCACCCCCGGCCCCAGCCCGGAACCTCCACTGCCGGACGTGTTTTAAACACACTTAGGGATGAGAGTATGTGATTAGAAGTGAGCGTTAGTTGTACGCATGCTTGAATAGAGTAATAGTAATAACACCCGTCCGCGTTCCACCCTCTTGAAATATACCAAACTGTGTTGCTAAGTAAATAAAAACTTACCATTTAAACGTTGGATATTAGAAAGAAAAAAGTCCATACCATTGGCACATCCGGGATGTAGGGGATCGGGAAATCGAGTATTTGCGCCCCCTCCTTCCATACCACAAATCATTTTAAAGAAAACTTAGATCATTTGAAGTAGAACTATAGGTCTAATAGAGAGCACCAAAGATGTTATCGAATGAATGGACTATATTTTAAGACCAAATTTATGACACGATATTCAAAAGGTAAGCTAAGCAGTGGCGTATTCTCTGGGTATGCTAATCCTGCGCCGCATACCCAAAATGATATGGACTAGTTTTTTGTTTAATTCAATGATGTCTGTTCGAACTGTGTAAATACTAATGTTTAAATTGTTAATAAATATACACGTAATGAGTTATTAATTTTAAAACTAATATTGGTTCATATTTCAAGAATACTGTGTTTTAAGTAATTCTTCTTCCAAAAGGTTCTACTTTGCACAATAGAAAACCGAGGGCTTGCAACTTGAAAACCGCAAGTCAAGCTAGGGAAGCTCTAATGACCTTGCCCAATGTCTAGGCGGTGGCAACACATTCCTTTCCGCTCGCCCATAAGTAATTGGGCAATGAGCTCGGGGTTTTTACACCCCAGGTCATTCTGTTCCTGTGAAGCAAGCTAAGCATTGTGCCAAATATTGAGAAAAGATTCAAGATCACAATGTTTATTTATTAAGATAATTTAGTATAGTTTAAGTAAAAATACATACAATATATATAGAATTAATTGTAAAATAATAGCATAAGTAACAAGTTTTAAATTATATACACTAATTAAATACATCGATTTATGTTTAGGTATTCTAGTCACATGTATTATCATGTATTTGGCAAACACGTTTAACATCTCTTTCAAATTTAGGCATTTTAGCACTGATAGAGTGGGGAAGGGGAGGGCGGGGAAGGCGGGTGACGAGGCTACTTTAACCGTTGTTGACGGTAATTCTTGTTTATCTTTAGTAGAAAGGATCGTGGAGTTTTAATAGTATTCTTTTAGTTTTTGTTTTAAATTAACGACGTATTAGTCATTGTGATTTTATAAAATTATAGATCAAAGAATCCCAAAAGTCAGGAGTGTGATTTCACCATTTCAAGATGATTTAGAAGGAAAAGATAAAATAAAATATATTTTCATATTATTTACTTAATCAATGGCACATCCAGCCATTTACTTTGGGGAGAGGCATTCAATCAAGGCTGTAGCAAGAATTACATTTTGATGGAGAGAGCGGGCTTAGGATTGCACAACCTCCTAAGCCGAGAATATTTATTAATATTAAATGCTTTTATAAATAATTTTGAGTAGTTTTATAGTAATTAATTTAAATAATACAAATGGTATCGAAGCTATTATTTGTATGGTTTTTCAATTGTTAATTTTGTGTGTAACGGTAAACATTTTTAATATTAGGCTTAAGTCTGAAGCCTGGTCTTAAAATGTAGCATATACATTCGACACATGTTCAATGTTAGTTATACTTATTATTATTTAAATTTCTATTAACATTATTTGTGGTGTTGGGGAAAGAGGGGGAAGGGGGTCAAATACCCTGTCTGCCCCTCTCCTCCTTGGGTGCACCACTCCTTACAGCAAAAGATATGTGTAAATATCTTAGCAATAAACCAATGACGTAGCAATAGAGTATTAATAGTCCGAGATAATCTCCCCTATGTTAGTCAGAGTTTACACATCTAAATAGCTTTGGAGCATAAATTCTCAAGTTGGGAGACTCGTTTGTTTCCAGGCAGCATTGTTTGAGATAAGGTAGGCTTTATAAAATAGTTTTAATTGCAACGTGAGTTGGACAATCCACCTGATTCCCTCTCACCAAGATCTGATGGACGCTTGATTAGATGTATCACTTCATTTTACTCTTATTATGATTGTTTTCTTTGGTTATTGCTAACTGTGTGCTTTTAATTACACTAGGCTAATTGAATCGGCTCTGTCTCTCTTATTCAGAAATATACCCATACCACTCTTATAGAGTTTAAAACACCTACAAACCCAAACACATTAATTTAAACTTTAAATTAATTCAATAGGAATTCAGTGAAAAAACAATTCCTTGGCATCCCATTTGAGGAACTTGTTCTGTTTTTCACCACAATTCTTCACGGGTAGAAACCCCCTTCCGGGGGCGTTGTGCTGAAGAGACTGGGTGAGGGGGTGTCACTCCCTCAAACCCTCAATGTCTGGGAAAAACTTGAAAGTTTGAAATGTTGTGGAGAGTTGAGATCTTGATTTGGGATATTCTAAAACTACTCTGTACCCAGGCCTTATGTTAGGGGGTACATCATAACCCGGGCGTCTAAAAGGGTCCTGGGAATTTCCTGGGATCTCAGAACATGTTTGCATATATTGAAGACTAGCATTCGCATTTCCACTACTAGTACGATTATTAGTAGGCCTATAGCTATACTATGTTTTGTTTTATATTCTCCTATTTGTATAGGGTGACCTGTTGGTCTAGGGGTAAGGTGTCAGACTTCTGTGCTGGGGTCCGGGACTCAATCCCCGCTCCCGGCACAGATGTATCTGATTACCAAACCCTTCCTTCACCTTTGATAATATGTGTATTAATCACAACTTGTGAATGTGTGGAATGCCAGGCCTCCACCGTGGTTCGGATTCCACGTTAATCTGTAGGGCCTCCGTTTCATCTCACAATCACCCTACCATTACACATTAGCGTAAGTGCGTATAACCCGAACGGGTAGTAAGACGCGGTAATAATAAACCCTATTTTTATTTATACAAGTACACATTATATATATATATATATTTGTCTTATTTCTTTTCTTTTTTTCCAGATAGGGTACATTATTATATTTTTATAGGATTAATGGAAAATGAAAGAGGGCCCGAAAAAACTCTGTACCCGCTGATAAAATTCCTCTCAGAGGCCCTGATTGTACACATTACTTTCGATTCTGAACGTTCTTTACCGCAGAATTGTACAAACAAATTTAAAATTTCTCAACTGTCGATCCCTACTCTTCAAACTTTCCCAATTTCATAGCTCATCAAATATTGAAAGGAGATAACTTCTGACAGGGACAGACTAGGCCGTTGGAGATATCCCGATTGTCGGTTTGATTTGGACTGCCGCGACTACCTTAAACTAAAATAATTACATTCATTCAATTCTAAATTTTGTTGTTAAATTCTAATCAAAAGTTCCAGTAAGAAAGCTTAAGGTACTTAGAATGCATCATTTGTGAACATATATGAAAGCATTAAATTTAAAACCATCCTGTTTGTCGAGTTGATTGATGGTTTGTAAACAAGCGTAACCTTTGTTTAGTGTCATGTAGCGAGTGGAGGATCATTTTACAAACTTAAATACATCAATAAAGACACACAGCTATTGTCTAATCATTTAGAAGCATTTTTGCTCGTGTAAGTAGAAAGTAGAAACCGATAATCAATAGTGTAGTAGCTGAAATGGCCTCGGGATTAAATTAACTAATAATAAAGATATAAATACTTCACCTCACCACTTCAGCGGTAGTTATTAATATAAGTATGCTAAGGACCATAATATTTATAGTCTAGGGATATTAGGAATCTGCCAGTCTGCCCGTGACTTCTGTTGTTGCTGATATAGAAAGCTTAGTTAATTAAGTAGGCTAGGAGTGCCGTTGTCACTGCATACTAGTTTTAAGGTTACTGGAGTTTTTACGAGACGAAACTTGTCAGTTTTCCTACACGAAATGATGGTGAATATATCAAACCAAATAACACTCCTAACTTGAAAATTAATCATTTACAAATAATTTTAAGAATACGGTTGGCTAAATTTACGATTCAAGGCCCAACTATCGCCTCAAGCCCTACAATTTTCCCGGGTAACCCCTCCCCCGTGTAAAGAACCCACAGTGTTCTCGACGTTGACCTTGTATTATCCCTCGTCACTTGGGAATTTTTCAATTTTGCAATGCTCTTATATCCTACCTCAAAATAAAATATATCTGCGTCTGGTTATGTCTTCGAGCTGTAAAATTTGACATCGACTGTCAAAATTGTTTGCTTCAGAACAAACCCATGGCTGGGCGTATGTTTATACGAAAGCACACTTTGCAGTTGCAGTCAAAAGAGGTCCTATAAAATGACAAGCCGACTATTCAATATACCAGAACTCGCTAAGAAAGGCTGGACTGAAGAGAGGAACTTCTCTCTATTTTACTAGGAAGTGTAAAGGTCAAAGCTGCAGGTATACAAACCTTTCCCAAAACATTAGCCACTCATGAGTAAGTTTACCATTCTCGCCGGTTTGTAATCCGAGACCCTGGTTCCGACCAGTTAGTTGGTCATTTTGTGCCGGCCAGGAGGAAATTTATGTAGCCTAAGCGATTAATATAAAGCGAGGGGGTGGGGATAATGAAATAAATGGTAGATCAGACTTTCCCGCTCATTTACCTCAAAATGGATCCATTTGCTTACTACTACTACCTTCCATTTTTAAATCGTTAGTAACCACTGTGGAAAATACAGTGTAAAAGCGATGTAACTAGTTTTCCCTCCTTTGTATTTACCGGGAAACATGAATAACAACTGATTAAAAGTAAAAGATAACAAGGTAACATTAAACAAAAATCTTTTTAGAAACCGTGATGAATATTCCAAGGAGATACTGTCTCTAGGCCGACTGACGGATAGCATTGTAATTTATAGTGTTGGTTTTTCAATGAATAATCTTGTAAAATAAAACATTTATTCTGTCGTGTTTTTAACTGACCAGTTCATGTTAAACGCTTATATAGGCTACTAATCATACTAATGGTTTTAGGGATAAGGGTATAAGGATAAGCATTTTCCCTAATAAGTTAATTTTTTAGAAAGGTCTGCCAAGAAAGAAAAGTAAAGTAGTTTAAGGATCAATTAACTGTTAACCGTAGTTAAATCTGATATGTAAGATTTAAGGTACATATTAAAAAGGAATTATAACAAGTAGAGGTTTTAAAGTACTCCTTATATCTCTTTATTTTGATTATGAACCCATCCAGGGTTCAATCAAAAAAACTTTATTTTTGATCGCTTAATTGAACTTAAAGATTTAATTATGCACTGAAAATAGTTTTTTTTAACCTTAATTGGCTTAGTAGGGGGGTGTTTTTCTTACAAAAAACATTAATATAAGTAATGGTTTTGTTGATTCCATAGTTTTTATGAGGTCCCTATTTAGGTACATTTTTTGACCTGAAAGTACCATAAACTCTAAAACAGAAATGTATGGAGTATGAGCCTTGCTTACTGCGTTCAGAGTCAGCGTTAGATTTCTCAGCGCCCTGTGCGAAAACCCTAACCAGCGCATTCCATCACCAGATAATCAATTTTTTTTTCAGAATTATCAAATTGGCAGTAGCTATTGTGGAAATAAAGTAGTCGGTTTTCTCAAAAATATAATACATTTTCTTCTATTTTTTCATAGGTTTGCATTGTCCGAGTGAATTTGAAAAGCATTTTTTTTCAATGGGTACCCACAACTTTTAGGAGGAGAATAATTTGCCTTACTCCAGAAATTAAAAAAATCAACTGTCACTTTCTTGGCGTTGTTCCTGACATATATTAGAATGCTGTTAAGGTTGACGCACAAATGTCTGAATTGCATCAGCCTGTATCGCCTTTCGTCACCTTGGAAAATATTCTCGATTCTGCTTTTTCTCAGTTTCCCCCCATTTACATAAAAAATTATGTAGAAAGAAGAGTCAAACACATACTTAAATTATTGAGATTTTTAAGAAGAATGGTTAAAGTTAAAATATAACTAATTTATTAATGCAAAATTTTTAAGAGGATTGAAAGAAAATTAATTCCAAAGATAGCGCAAACTTTGCAGAATCTGTTCTCTACGCTACTGCCCGCCCGCGTCCAATGACAACAGATTTTCCGGGGATAATAATTTTCATCGCAATACATTTGATCAAGTGTGCACTGCCTTCCTGTTTGCATCACATTGGCTGCTAGACTTCAATAGTGTTTGGGTCTCAACGCTACTCTTCAATCACATTCACATCTGTTGGTCAGTTCTATCACAAACACAATGGCTAGTCGGGTCAGAAAATGGAAGCAAAATTTTATGATTTTGTAGAAATATGGTTTTATATGATATGGGCGACTCAAATTATTTAAATCAGTTAGTAAAAGATAATGTTTGGCAGCCTATTGCAAATAAAGTGGACTGATTTAATGTATAAATGTTTATTCTGTTAAACTATGTACATAAGTGTATTGTTGGAATATCAGCTCTTGGATGCTATTGCCATAAAGTGGTATATTAATTGTTGAAAATACTCATTCATACAAAAAAATAAGTATTGACAAATTTAATTTTTGAAAGAGAGCAAATGTATTAAATAAAAATTTGTAGACTAATAATAGATATTTGGAAAGATAAATCAATTATTTAAGTTTTGTTTCCCAGACGTTTGACCAACACTATGTTGCTATGAGGTTAGTAAGTAAATATTAAACTTAAACATGGAATGTGTCTGAGCCACAAGAAACACCTTCAGTTAAATGAAAGCTTTCAAACGAGAGACAATTTGTGGGGTTTCACCAGTGTGAAATGGTTAAATCTTCTATATAGATAGGATAGCCTAATATGTTCAATACAACCCCATCTATCACTCATGCACTACTTATATGAAGTAAAGTTACTAATTTATTATGATTTTGGCATTAGGTATGTGTGCATGCATACAAGTATCTCAAGAACATTTTCTGGGCTTAGGTTAAATATAACATTAAAAACTTTTGCAAAGTTAATTTAAAAAATAACATAAAATATAAAAATAAAACTCTAAGCATTAGACTTTTGGAATTTATTTTTTATAAATGCATCAATACAATTTTAGAAAGCGTGCACTCGATATTTTTGTAGAAATATGTAAGCCTACAAATAAAAATAAATAATATTTCAATTGTTTTAGTGTGGCCCAGCGGCGTATCAAAAGCACCCCCCCCCCCCC
>CABEEJ010002967.1:78169-88386 GCA_901482245.1 Timema douglasi
CCCCCCCCCCCAAACTTGAATCCTGCATATGCCACTGGTGTGGCCGGTTGTATTAAAGTGTAACATGTGGCACCAAAGTGTGAAAGGGCACTAAACCTAAACATGATCATTACAGTGAGCAACTTGTTTTAATTAAACATAGAATAAACTACATATTATGCTCATTCCAATGAGTACATTTTATGGTTAAACATGAAGTTGATTGAATATCTCATTGCACAATATTTTAAAGTGTTAAATGGTGAAAATAAAGTCAAAATAATGTTTATCTTAATTTTAATTGGGTTGAGTTGATTTGGTATGTAAACAAAATTGGTTTACATTATTAGTGTATTACAAACCTGCACAACATATTGACCGAAAGTAGTTGCGAGCCACAACAAATTTGTGGTGCTACTGATCTAGAGCAGAGGAGGTAGAGCTGGGAAGACAACAAAAGTGAGAAGCCAATCTGATGAAGACAAGTGTGTGTCAACATAAGAAAATATGTTACGAGCAGATGCTAGCCAATTCTATGTGATATGGACATGTGTGAGCCAACCTTACCCATTTGTTGACACTATCGTTCCTGCTCATACAGAGTCACCACCATACCATCACAACCCTTTGTAGGGGGTCTGTCAAGATGGTTGTGGAGGTTGCGGGAAGGAAATGGTTTGATGCATAATACATTCAAGAATGTGTTTTGATATTATTTAATGGCAGTGCTAGAAGTCTACAGATAATCCCAAATAAATATGATCAAAGTCAACATTTCTAGGGGGGTTTGAGGAACACAACCCATCAAATTATGTACGCAAAGAAAATATTTCAAAAATTAAATGCCTCTAGAATATATCTGGAGTTTATTGTTATGATAATTAAGAGCAAGGATTTAAGTGATTAAATTTGGTTAACATTTAATGCGTCCCTCCTAGGGTTAAAAAAATACACTAAACGCTTCTTGAATAAAGGTAAAACTTGGTGGTATGAACAGGGAATGAGGATTTATGAGGGGGAGGGGTCATTGACCCTGAATTTTTTTCCTCCCCTTAGAATGAGTTAGCTCCTCTGGATTTATTTCCCTTCCCTCTTATATTTTCAAAACAAACTCCAAATAGTTTCTAAAGGTGTTGAATTAACATTCTTTGAGGACGGCTATAAATATCTTCTAGGGACACTAACATTTCAAAAAATTTCCAAGGGAAGACCCCTTTACATATAATCAAGAAGAGTATAATTTTCAATAAAATATTCCAGGTAAGGTCTACTGCATTAGCTGTCTTAAATGTATCCAAATCTCGAACATTTGCCATTGGAGGGTTCAGAAACTCTCTAAGCCATGGAGAGAGACACAAGTTTCTCAAAACTCCTCTTTGTTTTAACTCTTCCCCTCTATACAAATAAGGTTCTACGGCACTGATTCAACTTGGATAATTTACGCTATTATTCCCTATTCTTTTAATAAAGTTGGAGGTTTGAACAAAAATGTGCTTGGAGAAAAGGTTGAGTCACCCCTGCCATCATAGAGTAATATTATATTAAAATTAGCTGGTGCACACGTTCTTTGAATGGGAAATCTATAAATAAACTTATTTCTTTTTTAGTATATAAAACTAACCACAGGAAAAAAGTGGCCAGATATTAAATTCAGTTAGAATATTAATCCTTTATTAGTTTTAAGTCGTTTAACAAAAATAAAAAGTTAGTCAAAGTGAAACACAATGAATGTCATTATAGAAATATGAGCATGGACTAAAAGCTTTTTTTTTTTAAGATTAAGTTATAACTACTGTAAACATAATATCTAAAGTGTGTTGGTGTTTTTAAAAAAAGAACACCATAAATAATTGGTTGTTAAAAGTTAAAACAAATTAAAGTTACATAGTAATGTGACAGTTTGAAACTGAATTATTTATTTAAACATTTCTGGCCTGATTTAGCACACTATTTTGAATCCACTACATTAAATTTTCGTTATATTGACTTTTCTGGAATAATATCTTAATAACTATTGGGGTGCCGAATTTTAGATTTATTGGATGTCTGGAAAAGTTTAAAACTATATTGAGTTAGGATGTTAAACATCAGGCTGCAATCTTTATATCTTTTGTTGTAAAATACCAAGATAATCATGACAATCCAAAACCAAATATGTCAGCCAATAAATTTTAAAAACAATCATCAAAATGAATCATCAGCACATAAACTGAGTGACCAAATGAACAAATATATATAAAACGCAACATTTGCTAAAAAAACAGTGTAACAGATGATAAATGAAATAATTGGCTGCCAACTTTCAATTTTCTACCACAGCAAAAAGCTGTTTTTTCTAGTAGTTTGTGAAATGAGTCCCTTATTTTTTAGACACAATCTTCAAATTTAAAATTTTCATTAATTTATGACTATCTGGGATAATGAAGAAATCACCAGTCCATGGGAGATCGTGGTTTGATCCCGGTCAGGTGTACCGAGGGTGGTTTTTCCCAAATGGTTCCCTACTTTCCATGCAAATGTGGTTATACTTCCTGTAAATTCAACCTTCATCACCCCTAGCCTATTAACCTATTTGTGTAACTAGTACATAGGCATATGACCCCAAGATGCTGTGCAAAAAACAAACAAAACATTACAATTTCATTGTTGAGCAATTTGCTGCAAACAGGAGAGAGAACATGAAATATAATTGATGTATTAATTATTTTGTTATATAATTTATTAATATACTAATCACACCCATCCAAAGACACATAACCTAGTAGTTCACGCTTGCATTTGACTGGATTGGCGGTGACAAGTAGATCGGGAGTCAAATTTTATTTGGGTGTGCTGAGGAAGTTGTTTTTTTCCTCCTCCACATCTCAAACGGAAGTTATACACAGTTAAAAAAAATACTGATTTTATTGATTGAATTTATTATTGGTAATGGATGACAGCCACTGACAGACATTTACTTAAAATTTATAGTTGAAAAAGCTCACCTGAATACAGGAATGAACGCTTTGGTTTAGCGTGCCAATGGTTTTTCACTGAATTATTCGGGATTTCTATTGTGTTGAGGGTCATTCATCGGCCATCAGTCACTTATAGTTTATAAGGCATTCTGTTATGAACTTATGAGATCAGACAATTTTTTTTCTTTTAGCACCGCCTCTTACTTCCTGTTAAGGTTTGAAGTTTTACGTATACTTGCAACTATTACACTAATAAGTCAGGGATGAGGAAGGTTGAATTTAAAGTAAGTGTAACCACATCAGCGGTCTGGTCTATTACGAGAGAGATGCATTAGATGTTGACTATTTAGAACAATATAAAAAAAAAGTTGCCACTGTGTGATAATGGACATCAATAATGATGCTGCTGCTTGAATAAGAGCCAGGTTTTATTATTATAATATTTAGCACCACATCTTACTACCCGCTCAGGTTATACACTAAGTACTAGTTACGCTAATGGATAATGAATTGGGAAGGTTGAATTAGAGGAAGTGAACACGCATTTGCGTGGAAGGAAAGTGGAAAACCGTGCTTGGGTCCGAAGTTCAATCCTTGGTCCTGGCACAGATTTATCTGATTACCAAACCCTTCCTTCACCTCTGACAAGACGTGTATTAATCACAACTTCAATGTACCCGACTATCCTGTATGGCCGAATGGGTCACACATCCTAAAGGCTTAAATTATGAGAAGAAAAAACTTTAGGAGGAAGACAAATTTTAGATAGCTTAGTGGTGTACCAAGCTGAAGATCACAGGTTATATTTTTGTTTTAACTTTTTAACTTGTTTTAAAATTTAAATTATTTTTACATATGTGTATACCGATTGTAAAGAGTACACTCAGCATATTCATTCATTATATTAATAACCCACCAATGTTTTTAATTATTACATAATAAATATATCCTCTTACACAAAATTAATCAATCATAGGTATCCCGATTTGTACCAATTGAAATCAGTAAATATACAATTTTCAACAAAACTGAATGGTGTGGATTAGTATATTATTATTATTAGCACGGTGTGGATTAGTATATTGTTATTATTACCGCGTCTTACTACCCTAATGTATAATGGTAGGGTGATTGTGAGATGAAATGGAGGACCTACAGTTTAATGTGGAATCCGAACCACGGTGGAGGCCTGGCAATTCCCCACATTCACAAGATGTCTTGTCAGAGGTGAAGGGAGGGTTTGGTAATCAGATCTATGCCGGGGCCGAGGATTGAACCCCGGACGCCAGTATAGAAGTCTGACACCTTACCCCTAGACTGCCAGGTCACCAACGATTAGTATATTAAGAATTGGAGAAACCTAGTGATAAATCACCACTGGAGTGCCTAGACATTTCCATGGGGGGGATTTCATTAAGCTCCCTTTTGGCTGTCACTTTGTTCTCAATGTGCATGAGCTTGTTTTGTGGTCGATCTGTGTAAGTACATCAGATACATATTTTTTTTTACTATAATCCCCCATAAACTTTTGCTTTAAAGCAAATTGTATAAATGATTCACAACTTTTAGGCCTTATAGCTTGTACCAGGCATTACTTCATTGTGAGGCAACTCTTTAGTCTTCATTAGAAAACAGAAATTAAACCGGGAAAATCTTATATTAAAAAAAAGAAAGAATACAATTGCACATGAGCACATGCACATGCACATGAGTGAAAACTTTCAGATTCCAATTTCATTACAGAAATGAAAAAATAAAAAATTGGATTGAACTCTCAGTTTAGAAATTCTATAAATCCAATCTCACAGTTAATCTGACAGGAGATAGTCTCAATAGGGAGAGAAAAAATAAAATTTTGGTCAGGGGCTTTGTCCAAGCCTAGTTACAGTCCTGTATATATCCTACATTACATGCTTAGGTGGCCCCATGGACCAAGTGTCTCTTTCATGTGAAACTAGATGGCCAATGACAGAGATCAGGGTTTGAACCCTGGTGGAGTACCAACAGTGGTTTTTCCAAATTAGTTTTTCCACTCTTCCTCTACACAAATGCAACCTCACTTCTTCCTCATCCCTAACTAATTAGCAAAATTTCCAGAAAAAATGTCAGACATTGTTACAAAAACTTACTCATAACATAAACATTCAGAGTGTGACAGGCTATTTAAATAATTGTTTTAGTGAGCGCCATATCCATGTTGGTAAGTTGGTCTTATTTATGCCGTTTAGTTTCAAGAAAAACTTTTTAAACCTCATTTACACACAATTAGTTATTCCAAGTACTCGTCCTTATTTATTCAAGTTTAAATATTAAATTTCTCAAAAACACACATTTGGAGCAATGATAAAATATGTTATTCTGAGTGCAAGTTTAACCAATCAGCACTATTTCATAAACCGACTGTTCACCTGTAACTTTGACTCAAGAGACCAAAACGCACGTCCTTTGGGGGTAGCTAGCTTTCCACCACCCTTTCTTAAAAGTGGAAAAACCACCATGTATGGTAGTTAAGGTGGGTATGTAGAGGGCACAGGTAAAAGGTGGGTGTTTTTGCAGTTTTCTAGAGTAAAAAACTTTCTACTGCAAAAATAGTAAAAAATCAAATATAGCTTCAGTACAGAGTTTAATTATTCACATGGTGAAGTAAATATTTATTGACCGTCTGAAATGACAGTTTTGACCAATTTTTTCTCCCAATTTAAAAAGTTCACTATGCTCACGACATTCAAAAACTTGTTTAACCACAGATTGAAGAAAATTAATTAGCTGTGAAGCAATTGTGAGGAAAACAAAGAATAGTTTGACCCTTTGATTAAACTTTATCAATAAAGTTTTATCTTAAATAAAAGCATAATAGGCCCTAAGATTTTACCAATTTTTTTAAAATTCAGGAGGAAGAGTTGTGGAAAAAACTTGCCAATTAATAGTAAGTTTGATAATTTGATCAATAGACTAATACATATGTTAATTATGTTTTAATTAAAGGAATTTTTTTTAAAATAAAGTAAACTAGAGATAAATGCAAACAAACTGATTTATTCAAACATGATAATTAAATCATGATTACATTTCACATTACATTTAATATGAATGGAAAGTACCATCCTTTAAAAACATGAATTAATTCACACTACATACTGGAAATAGTTTAAACAGGCTAGCAAAGCAATTATTTCCAGTTATAAAATAAATGTATATTTAAACATTGAATTATACTAAAATTAACCCTACCACCATTAAAACAAGAAAATGATTTTTAACATTTAAATCTAATAGTAATAACTCAGTCTCATTACTCTTAAAGTTAACATTGAACCTTGTCTAAAACTATTAAATTGTCATTGATTTACTCTTATATTCATTACAGCTTTGAAAGTTTTATGTCTTTCGTGAAAAGATAATCATTCTTACATCACTCATACCTCAGTCTTATGTAATGCAACATGCATGATCCCAGAAGTTTAATCTACCTCCTCAACTGTGGGTCCCCCTGCAGATTGTTGATAGCCAGGCATTGATCCACCACCTGGCATGGCACCTCCTTGTCCCTGGTAGATCTTGCTCATCAGAGGGCTGCACTTACGCTGAAGCTCCTTTAGTTGATGCTCGTACTCTTCCTTGTCAGCCAGGGAGTTCTGGTCGAGCCACTGAAGTGCGGCATCACATGAGGTACGTAGTTCACTCTTGTCAGTGTCACTCAACTTGTCCCCGCAATCATCTACAGCAGTCTTTACCTGGAAGGCGTAGCTCTCCAGATCGTACCTGGCGCGTACACGTTGTCGCTGACGCTCATCCTCATCCTTGTAACGCTCTGCCTCTGCCAACATACGCTCAATCTCTGCATTCGACAGTCTACCTTTGTCATTACGTATAGTGATGTTGCGGGACTTGCCGGAGCCACATTCCTTGGCAGACACATTCAGGATACCGTTGGCATCCAGATCGAAGGTCACATCAATCTTTGGTACACCCCTAGGTGCTGGTGGGATGCCCGTCAGGTCGAAGGTCCCTAGCAAGTTGTTGTCCTTGGTCATGGCTCGTTCACCCTCAAACACCTGGATGGTGACAGCAGGCTGGTTGTCTGCATAAGTGGTGAACGTCTGGCTTTGCTTGCATGGAATACGAGAGTTTCGCTCGATTATTTTTGACATTACACCACCGGCAGTCTCTATGCCCAGAGACAGAGGTGCTACGTCCACTAGAAGGACGTCCTGAATCGCAGAGCTTGTGTCCCCACTGATGATCGCAGCCTGGACAGCTGCTCCGTAGGCCACAGCTTCATCCGGGTTGATCGATAAATTTAGCTGTTTACCACAGAAAAAGTTCTGTAGCAGACTCTGGATCTTTGGTATGCGAGTTGAACCACCCACCAAAACCACCTCATGAATGGCGCCTTTGTCCATCTTTGCGTCATTCAGGGCTTTCTCTACAGGCTGCAGCGTAGCACGGAATAAATCTCCACAAAGCTCTTCAAAACGTGCACGAGACACTTTAGTGTAAAAATCTATACCTTCCATAAGGGCATCAATCTCAAGACTAGCCTCTGTGCTGGAAGAAAGAGTACGCTTGGCTCGCTCTGCAGCAGTTCGTAATCTTCTCAATGCCCTGGGATTGTTGCGAATATTCTTTTTGTACTTTCTTTGGAACTCATCTGCCAGATGTGATACTAGTCTGTTGTCAAAGTCCTCACCTCCAAGATGTGTGTCCCCTGCCGTTGATTTAACTTCAAATAGTGAACCTTCATCAATAGTGAGTATGGATACATCAAACGTTCCGCCCCCAAGATCAAAGATCAAAACGTTCTTCTCACCTTTAAGATTCTTATCAAGACCATAAGCCAGGGCGGCAGCCGTGGGCTCGTTTATGATGCGCAGGACGTTTATACCAGCGATGGCTCCAGCATCCTTAGTGGCCTGTCTCTGGGAGTCATTGAAGTAGGCTGGAACTGTGACAACAGCATCTCTAACACTGCCGCCAAGGTAAGCCTCTGCTGTCTCTCTCATCTTTGTCAGAACCATGGAACTGATCTCTTCAGGTGCAAATCTCTTCACTTCACCCTTATATTCTACTTCAATCTTGGGTTTACCGCCCTCATTCACAACCTTGAACGGCCAGTGTTTCATATCCTCCTGGATCTTAGGATCGTCGAAGCGTCGGCCAATCAGGCGCTTGGCGTCGAACACAGTATTTTTGGGGTTCATCGCCACCTGATTCTTGGCGGCGTCTCCAATAAGGCGTTCGGTGTCTGTGAACGCCACATAGCTTGGTGTAGTTCGGTTACCTTGATCGTTGGCGATAATCTCCACCTTCCCTTGCTGCCACACCCCTACGCATGAATACGTAGTGCCCAAGTCTATTCCGATAGGCGGCGTTTTTGGAGACATATTTCAATAATAGTTAAAAGAGTTTACACAAGAATAAATTCACTCTTATAGTGTAACTATTAGATGTACGTTTACAACAAACCACTTAGCTAAGTCTTTGGCTCAAACTGAAACTCAACTGATGCACTAACAGTCTCACCCTTGTCTTATAAAGCCAAACCAATATATTTCTCTAGAATGTTCTCACAGCCTGTAGAATTGTCTCAAATGTATTTGAAATTAGTCGGGAATGGACTAGAAGCACCCTGTGATTGGCTAAATAATTGAGCTTGCGCAGTTGCCCGCGCAATGTGAGGGGATAACGGCAGAGTGAATACGTTACTTGTGCGCATGCTCCTACTTTAGTCTAGGAACAGAACTCATAAACCATAATGAAAAGGATCGATCAAAGGAACATCGATGTTTAAAATGACTTTTTTTTTGTGAGGTCAAAAGATTCCTTAGCAAATATTAATTAGTTATAAATTTATTTTCATTAATATGTTTCAATTTAGCTCTAGAAAAGTGTAAAAATCAAAAAATACTTTCGGATACATTACAGGTTATATTCAAATATAGATGTAAATGATTTTTTTTTCCGTATACAAAAATAGGTTCTCTTATTGGAAAATATAATTATTAAGATTGAAAGATAAATATAATTTAAACTTACTATAATCCTATTATAAAATTTGATAAGGTTTGTTTCACATAAAAATAAATTAATAGATAACTAAATATTAGGTACATAATTTAATACAATTATTAACAAATAATCGTACATAAAACTATATACCAATATATACTATACATATTATACAAAAAAATTAAACAAATATAATTTTCTTATATACAAATTATACCAATATATACTATACATATTATACAAAAAAATTAAACAAATATAATTTTCTTATATACAAATTGCCTTCAATAAGAAATAATGATTGTATTCAGTGGATTAGGACATTTGTTTATATGTTTATAATAAGTTAAAGAAAACGTACTCCTACCTGACAAAATTTAATTTGTGGATTTGGGGTGGGGGAGGGGGGGATCAAAATCGTTAGTTTATGACATGATGTTAATACTTACTATTAAACCCTAAGAAATAAGAACATTGTTATTTTATTGAGTGGTGGTGAAACATTATTTGTATAGGAAGGTAGAGGGGAAGCAAGTTACAATAAAGATTTTTAGGGACTTTCTACCATTCTCTCCCCCTCCCCCAGTTCGTGTTAGAAAATTGGATGATCCTAGAAACTATTTGTAATAATCTTTGTTTGGAGAGTTTTAAAAAATTATACGCTTTTAACAGCTATTCAGAAAATTGCAACCCAATAATTTTTTTTAAAATTTGAATGCTCCTAAAGATTATTTGGAGTAGTTCTCTTCCAGCAAATTTTTGAAAGTTTTTTGCTTCTTAATCTATGTATTTTAAGAAGTGCTCATAAGATTATTTTTTAAATATAAATTACATTCCCTAGTATATATTTGAAGCTGTCAGCCATTACACCCCTCCCCCCGAATATATATATATATATGCTTTTAAAAGCTATTTTAAGGGGTCTTACACCAGCAATTTTTTAAAAGCTGGATGCCTTTAAAAATTATTTGGCATAGTCCTCGCCTCTTGCCTGCATCTTTTTTGATTAGATGCAATTAGAAACTATTGCAAGTGGGCTTCTTCCAACACATTTTTGAAAAGTGAATGTTTCTTTGATCTAATTGAAATGTTCCTTCCTTGCATTAAGGAACTTACATGCATATATCACCTATATTGACTGACCATCTAAAGGCTTTTAATTTTTTGATTGGATGCCTCTAGAAGAAAATGAAATGCCTTGAAAGTTATTTGAAGTTTGTTACAAGGCTATGTTGAAGAACTTAAGATTTTTTTTGGTGGGGGGGGGGGCTA